>CM039612.1:34997132-35183856 GCA_022457205.1 Saccharum spontaneum
AGGGTAAGCATCCGACTGCTTGTATCTATGACTGCTTCCCAGTCTTTCATCCAGTTCATTCCTATTATTACATCCAAAACTAGCCCAGGCATAACTACCAGGTTCACTCTGAACTTCCGACTACCTAACTCAAGGGTTGCCCCTCTAACCATCTTATTGGTTAACACATCAGCTCCTGCTGAACTTATGCGATAACCATAACTCAATTCTGTGCATAGTTGTTCATGCTTCCGTGCAAATGCTTGGCTCATAAAAGAATGCGAAGATCCAGAATCAAAAAGAACAACTGCAGGGTGATGGTTCACAAGAAACTTACCGGCAGTTACAGGCTCTCCCTCAGGAACTTCATCAATGGCGGTGTGGTGCACACGGGCATTGTAAGTCTGTTGCTTCTTTTTAGGCGGATAAGGGCAGAACTTGGAAAAGTGGCCTGGCTGACCACAGTTGTAGCAGGGCCCTTTCACTGTACCAGCAGACCCTATTGCTCCCTTGGAGTTGCTCTGTTCTGCAGCTGCGTTGGTCTTTGTTGGTGGCACTGCCATCTTGTACGGTTTCTGTGGCCCCTTGTAGTTCTGAGTTTTATGCTGCGGCGGCCTGAACCTCGCACCAGGTGCGGACGGACGATAAGATGGACGGTTGGCAGGGACAACTCTGGACTGGGATGGTCCTGACTCGAACACTCTCTTGCGATTCTTGGATGCGGTGTAAGCATTATTGTTCTTCTCTTGCTTCAAACAGTCACTGATAAAGTCGTTGAATCTGTTGCGGGTATTGGTACCCACATGCTTCATCATCTTCGGACTCAACCCTCTCTTGAAACTAGCAATCTTCTTTGCATCTGTGTCAACCATGTCTGGAGCATAGCGGCACAAATTATTAAAGGCATGCAGATACTGTGTCACTGTCTTGGTACCCTGATTCAAGGCTAAGAACTCTCCAAGCTTCATCTCAACCAACCCTGGGGGAATATAAACTCCCTTAAAAGCTTCAGTAAAATCCCTCCAAGAGATCTGGGTATTAGGAGGAAAAGTACTGCGGTGATGCTTCCACCACATTCCTGCTGGTCCTTGTAACTGATGTGCAGCATACTCTACTTTCAGAACTTCTGTCATCCTTAACACACGGAACTTATCTTCCATAGTGTTAATCCATTCCTCGGCATCAAGTGGCTCTGCTGCTTCTTTGAAAATAGGTGGCCTCGTATCCATGAAATCCTTGAAACTGCTGTACTGGTTCCCTCCATGGCCACCACCTTGGTTATTTCCTCTTTGAACATTTTCCGCGATGGTACGCAGAAAGTCTTCCATATTCCTCTGTGATTGTTCAGTACTGCGCTGACTTCCAAGGAACTGTGTGAAGAACATTTCTGCGGTAAGCGGCGGAGGAGGGGGCAAATGTGGTTCTGGACGTGGTTCTTGGTGGTTGACATTGTTGGCACCACTTCCACCAGCTCCTGTACCATTGCCACCAGTCTCAGCGGCTTCATACGTAGCACGACGAGTGTTGGCCATCTGCATATTTCAGCAACAAGCACCATTGAGTGAAGTTGTAAAATTATGTCCGAATGAACAATTATGCCATACTGAATTCATTGGAGAGAACAAGTCATACAAGAAAACAGAGGCGCAATAATTTCATTCCAATTAAACAACAGCACCAATTCAGTTACTTCAAATGCAACATCATGTTCCATACAACCACGTTGCCAGCATACATACACTGGACTTTTATGCGTTCGGGTATCGCATACACAACCAAACTCCAAAAGATCGTCAGTCTCAAGGTCGAACAGGATACATCATGACACATGAAAACCAAAAGAAGGCCATCGCGTCAAGCCTAGCTACTAACGCAGGACACTATCCTACTCCTCGGGGCCATCGTCGATGTCGGAGGCGTCGCCATCGCTACCTTCAGCAGCGGCGTCGTCGTCGAGGTCCATCTGAGCGGCGTTCGGAGGAGCATACGGGCCCATCCCGTTGTAGAGGGCATGGAACTCTTCATGCAAGTTGGCATTGTACTCTTCTAGCTCCTCGACCCTCTGCCTCAGAAGGTCTCTCTCGTTCCAGGCTTCATTCCTTTCCTGTACTAGCTGCTCCAACAGGCGATCTGCATTCCTGTTGGCCTGGGTCAGCCTCTGAACCTGCTGCATGGAACTCTCGCCTCTCTCGAGAGCTCGGTCCCGCTGCAAGCTCATATCAGCCAACTGCTCCTGCAAGCCAGCTATAGCACGCGCTTGCTTTTTCTTCTGCTTCCTTGCTTCAATCCGATCATCACCACGTAGGCCAGTCAAGGTCCAGTAGGTATTCTCTAGACCTTGGTATGCTCTGATGGCTGCATACATGGCACTCATGGTGTGGTTGTCACTAGCCCGTCCTTCACTGGGGCCTCTAACCAGGGCACTTCCTTGCGGCTGTACCCAAATGGCGTCGCGAGGATCATCTCTCGGGAAGGTACCGGCCAAAGCTGCTGCTAACTCATTGGGAAATCTGCTCATGATGTCTCGGATGACGCGAAAAGCTGCGCCCTCTGCACCCTCGACTGGAGTGCGTCCTTCGAACTCCAGATGCCAACCATCCCATTCTGGCGCATCACCAAGAGCAGGGACGGTGATCTCTACCACAGCAAGTCCATCTTCAGCTAGCTGACTCTCGCTCCAAGAGTAAACTGGCTCTTGTCCCTCCGGGTACCCCACATCATGGAGCACTCTCCAAAGCAAGGTGGGCATGCCAAACTCGCTTAGAAAAGTGTCCGTGTTGCGGTGCTCCCGCGGGGCTAGCTGACGACGGGGTGCTCTTCCTCCAGTGGACTTGCGGGCAGTCTGCTTCGTGCGGGCCATCTGTAGCACAAGTTTTAAATTACCCGGTGAGAACATATTTTAGTTGAGGTCACTTTTATCGAAATGGGATAATCCTTTTATAAGGGGAGGAATGCATGCCATGAATGGAATGCACAAACAATATGATGCATGCACGAGTCTTACGTTCTCACAAACTTATGAAAAAGCATCTAACGGTGAATTCGGTGGCATACAACGATCTCTCTTATTCGTAATTAATTCGGTCTACACGATACGCTGTTATGTACCTGCAGAAAACTCATTTCAGCCCATTCCCCATGAATGCATGAAAGCAGTAAATCTACCTACACGCTTTACACGAATCCCCAAATGCGTGTACAACGGTAGTAACTACCCAAACACATCGTCCTATTGACGGCATCGCCTCAACGGACGGAACACCCACACATGCGACACTTTTATAAAAACATGTGTGAAACATGTAATTATCCAAGTATCATATGAGCACTTTCCCTAGATCGGCGGTGTATCCGATCATGCTCTCACAACTCACACTTACCGAAGCGTAGAGGTAACTGATCCATACATTACCACTCAATTAAGTGGCACTCATACAATAGCACGCCGTATGAGCAACGAAAAAGAAATATGGTGCAGAACCCCAAGTTAGTACTTAAATAGCCACCTAGAGTCCTTAACTGGGCATACAGGATATGACCACTGGCACACTTTTTAGTTTCAAAACCACTCTTTTTAAGCAAGGTTTTGGTTTAAATACACTTATGAACAGTAATTACGCTAAACCATGCTCCGATGCCAGCTGTAACAGAACCGCCCAATTATACGAGATTAAGTAAGAAAATCATCCAACGGACGGACAATTTACCAAACTTAAGCCCGTATAACCCGGTAGTCCGTGAAATCTCGACGGATTTCAAACCATTTCACATCACAGCCAAGATCGTAATAAGTTCAGCGATTACCTTCATAAGTTACACAGTAGTTTGCGGCACAAAATACATCGGAGTTTAAACATAGTTATTACAAACCGGTTTCAAATAAAGTAGCGGAAGCATTAGTTCAAGGCACACACACACACACATCCTTTCTAAAATACAGTGCCAGCTTGCGATCATCTCCCACAAAAGCATCAGGCGAGGAGTAGTGAGTGACCATTGCCCATGGTCCTAGGCTTCGCCCATCGCAGGGTATAGACAGTTGATACAATAACCATAGTACATCTGTCCATCTGCAACAAATGGGAACAAAGCCCTGAGTACGAGAAGGTACTCAGCTAGACTTACCCGACAGAACCAAAACAAAAAGACTCCAAGGATCATGATAGGCTTTTTGGTGGGGTAGCTGACTCATTTGCAAGAAAAGCATTTTTAGCTTATCAAAGCATTTACTAAGCAGGTCATCTTTTAAATCTTTATTCTCCTGTCAACTATGTTTGCACTTTATGCTAAAGTAACCATGTAATTAAGCAAGCAAGGATTACCATTGATCATTAACAATAGTTACCATGTCATTTCCTCATAACTATCCAAGTGTTTCATCAGTATTACTACGATGAAGTAACTCAAGTCAAGTGTTCACTATCCAGTGAACGATGGCGATTCGAATCGATTATTGACCAGCTGGTAATTTATTCCTCACACAAACCTCACTCACCCGCTAAAGTGAGGTATTGGTCACCGAGTCAACCATTCAGGTAAAGTCGCGAGCTTGCCAGGAACCACATGTACCCGGGGGCCGCCCGACTGCTCTTTGGCCTTATCATCGCGCCCCCGTTTCCTGCCACTACTGCTCCGGTACAGTGCGTTGCGGGCAATCTACTCGGCCCGAATAATCTCCCGGCTTCGCGGTCGAAAGGTACTTTATCCGGCCAGCTAAATGTGAGGCATGCGTTCAACATGACCCGAGGCCCGACATCGGACGGTCCTTAATCGACACAGACGGAAGACACTACAGTCCAGAACCCTGCAAGCTTCCGCCCGGTCTCACATTCAATTCCACACTTAGTTATTCTCACGTGACATTTCCTTCACATAAAACCAGGTAATCCCCTATAGCTCGCGGATGACAGGCAATCACCCGACTTCTACCGGTCTAAGCAAACTAAGCAAGTACTGACCGTGGACACCAGGGTGACAAGGATCGGGTAAAACAAAGTGGAACAAGGTATAATGCAACAACGTTTGCAAACAACTCCTAAACTTAATGCATCAGATTAAGTGAAATTAATAAATAATTCTTTGCAAACCGAGGGAGAAATGCTCCGGGGCTTGCCTCGCTCGAAGGTACTGGGACGATGGTCGGGGCACTCCGGAAGCTCTTCACTGGACTCCTCTTCGGCTTCTGCTGGCTCCGGCTCCTCGGGCTGCTCCTCTGCGTCCTCGGGAACTACTGTCGGAACCACCTCCTGCGATCCTGTATGATGCAGAAGTATGAGTGCAACATGCATAGGTGCAATGCAGAAGTGACATGAGATGATGAAGATGCGGAATGCAAGCGATGAAGTGAATATGTTACATTATCAGATCATGTGGAACTTATGACTCTTCTACAAGGTAGTCTACGTCATCCAAGAACATGTACTCGAAAATTACCACTACTATTCTCTACCATGCAAGAGTACTTGACTAACAAGGTGCTTCAAAGATACACCAAAGTATTACCTTACTAATTATCTTTGTATTAAAGAATAAAAATGGAAACCCTAATTAGCCCTACATTTGAACGGCAACACATATTTTAGTAGCTCAGAAAAATCTTAGAAAATTACAGTGGGTTACTAATATCAAAAATAGCTTGACATAAAATTTTTACTGCATTTGGATATTTAGAACTTACTATACAAAAATAACAAACTAAGGCCTAAAATAGACATTTAAAATACTTTACATTTTGAAAAGTATCAAACAACAGATTTAGGAATTTTTCTACTATCTACTACCTAAACAAACACTATGGAAAAATTATCACTTGCATGTTTTATTCAAATTTATTTAAATAACAAAAATAACAAATATTGGTAATAGAAAGCATTTGAACTACAACTACAATTTTTTATACAGAACACCCAAGCTATAAAATTTCCCTAGAAAGTACATGACACAAAAAGATTAATAAACTTGGAATCATATTTTTCTGACTTTTCTAGGATTTATTAAGTATTTATCAAGAAAACAGCCATTTTACTATTTAATTATAAACTCTACAGAAAAGTTCATCAAAATTGACATGCAACAATTTTACATCATAGATCTGGTCCCAAAGAGTCCATAGAAATTTGTTTCATCAAATTTGGAGCTAAAATGAGCAAGTTACAATTTTTCTAAAGCATTTACACATTTTCTGAAAAATCATTTCCAAAAATCCTTTTTAAATCCAGCCGCTGAACTGCTAGATGCACCCGGTGAACTACACACGCGAGCGCACACAGAGACAGACAGGCGGGCCCGCGGGTCAATCGGGTCCCACGCGTCAGCCGCTCCGAGTCAAGGAGGGCGCTGACCGCGCGGAGCTCGACGACGGCGAGGTCGCCGGCGACGAGGTCACCACCGTCGTGATCCCCACGACGAGGCGAACCCGCTGGTACCCTTTGCACGACCGGAGGAGCTCGAAATCGAGCTTGCCACCGGCCATGGCGGCTCGGCGGCGCTGCTCACCGGCGGGAGCTCCCCTCCGGCCATGGAACGGCACGGGAGGTGGTGTCCGAGCACCGGGAAGAGGAGGCGAACAAGGTGCTCGCGCGAGTGAGGGAAGAGAAGAGGCGGAGACGGGGTTTCCACGGAGCGGAGAACCGCGGCGAGCTCGGCCGGAACTCCGGCGAGCAATTGGCGGGGCTGGGGAGCTTACCGCGTGAAATGGAGGTGAGCACGGGGTGCGCCAGAGAGAGAGGAAACTCGTGGCGAGATGGAGGGGTCAGCGGTGGCCGGAGCTCGTCGGAACGCGCGCGTCCGGCGAGCGCGTGCGGTGGCGGAGGCGGAATGGCAGTCGCGCTCGGTGAGGAGGCAGAGCGGAGGGAGGAGTGGCGATGTGCTGCGCGGGGGGGGGGGGGTTAAGGCGCGGGCGCACGCGTCGGGGGGGGCGACCGAGCGCCACCCGGCCGCTGTTGGCCGGCATGCGGCCGCCACGCGGCGCGCGAGCTCTGCCGGGGCGCCAGCGCGCGCGGCGAGTGCGCGGGCGGAGGAGGGAGACGGCCTGGCTGGGCCTGGGCCGCGGCGGGGAGCGCGGGCGCGCGCGCGCGACTGGGCTGGGCGGCTTCGCGAACGGGCCGAGAAAGGAGGCTGCGGCCTGTTAAGGCAAAATTTGATTTTTCAAATTTCCAAATTCAATTTCAAATGTAATTCAAACTTCAAACCAAATTTTGAACAAGAAGAAAGCATTTTATGGACTTGGCCCAAAAATAAGAGTTGCTCAAAATTAAATTCTCTACAACTTTGATTAAGGGGCCATTTCAAAATTCCTAATAGTTTTTAAATAGCAAAATAAAAGCTAAATTAGGGAATACTTTTGAATATTTTTCATAATTGCTTTTGAACAAGTTTTTGACCAAATTTGAGCTCCAAAATTTGAACTAAGGTTCCAAGTGATGTAAGAATTATGGTTGCAAAGATTTTGATATAATGTGATTATCATATTATTTTAATTCGTGAAATGTAGCATGTTTAAGCTTTCATTTTACTCGAATTATACCATTATCATACAGGATTATAATGATATGAATGAAATGCAATATGATTGCCATGCAAAGATGCATTGCATAACACCGGGGTGTTACATATTCCTCACACAAACCATGCTTCCCCCGTCAGGGTCGCGTAGATCACCAATGACACTTTCCAAGAAGCCGCGGGATAACAATCATGGATCGCACTACCCAGGGACCGCCCGACTGCCAGGACGCACCTTGGGCTTACTCTTCGCGTCCCCGTACACCCCCTTCAACACCAGTCTGCCAACCCGAGTTTATCCCGGCTCGAAAAGTGTCGCTAGCTTCGCGGTCGAAAGGTACTCTATTCGGCCAGCTAAATGTGAGGCATGCGTTCAACATGACAAGAGGGACGAGCAACGATCGGTCCTTAATCGACACAGACGGAATCACTATAGTCCAAAACCCTACAAGACTCCGTCCGATCTCCGTTTATTCATCAACACTTGGTTACTTATCAAGATTCACAAATACTGCTAACCACAGCCAGGTATTCACCTATAACTCGCAGGTGACAGGAAATCACCTGACTTCTACCGATCTAAGCATGGCTAAGCAATTTACTCGATCCTGACCTAATAAGGTAACAGTAATTCTGGTGGACAAGGATAGTAATGCAACAACGGTTTCACTCAACTCCTATAACTTAATGCAACAATATATAATTATAATTCAGGTAAATAAGAATAGCTTTTATAAAATAGGAGACTTATAATGCTCCGGGGCTTGCCTCTTTCGAACGAGCTAGGATGGTGGTCGACACACTCCGGCAGTTCCTCGCTTGGCTCTTCCTCCTCGGGCACCTCCTGTGCCTGGGGCTCCTGCTGGTCCGTCCAAGCCTGCTCCTCCGGTACTGCTGCCTGCGACTCCTCCTGCGATCCTGTATGATGCAAGTGCATAAGTACATACGAATGATGCATCGGATTATGATGGAATGATGAGGTGACATGAGATGTAGGCAAGCACATGGAATGAGCAGATAGTATAAAACTTCATCTTCTACAAGGTAGTCCACGTCATCCAAGAACATGTACCCTAAGGTTTACCCAATTTGATTACACTAATTATCATACACCTGACACAAGCAAGTGACCCTAAATAACCAAACATTACCACCCTAACTCACTCACAACATCAGCAAGACCTAGTGATGCTTCAAAGATACACCAAACATATTTTATTCTTCTTAAATTCTCATAAAGAATAATCATTTATTCCTTATTTAACTAGGGTTGTACTGCAACACCTATCTCTGGTGTAGATAAAAATCTACAAAAATTACAGTAGAGTATTCTTACCCTAACTAAGCTACCACTAAATTTTCATGGTAAATGGAACTGTAAAACTACCTGTACAAAATAAACAAATTATAGCCTAAATGTGAGCATGAAATTGTTTTATACTAGGAAAAGTATCAAACAACAGATTTCACATTTTTCCTAGGTTACCAACAGTAAACTAACATACTACAAAAATTATCATAAGTATGTTATATACAAATATTGCTTTCTACTAAAAATAACAAATATTAACAAATAAAGGCATTTGAACTACACTTCAAAAATTTCCCATAGAACATGCTTCACTAGCATTTTTCCTAGAAAGTACATCACTAAGAAAGATTAATGCAACAAGAATCACCTTTTTCACTATATTATTTTATTTACTGCAATTTTTCTAAGATAACAGCATATATAACAATTAAATAAAAATGTACAGTAAAGTATTACAAAAATAATATGGGATATTTTTAAACTGTAGATCTATTCACAAGGAACATTTTACAATTTATTTCATGATTTTTGGAGCTATAAATTGTACACAACATTTTCTAAAGCATTTTCTTTTCCCAAATAATAATAAGAATTCAAAAACGAAATTTGAAATCGCCGAACGGGCCGGCCCACGCGGCAGCACTGGCCCGCGGCCGAAATTGGCTGGGCGTCGCGCGGGAAACAGAAGGGGGGGGGGGCGGCCCGGCTTGGCGGCTCGGCCCAAGCCGGTGGCCCAGCCACCAAAGAGGGGAGGAGGCGGACGCGGAGCGCGGCCACGGGCGCCGTGGCCCCGACGTCGCGGAGGCGGAGCGGTGGTCGCCGTCGGCCAACGGCCGACCTCCGGCTCGAAGTCGAAACCCCGAGCACGCATGGCTCCCTCGCAAGGGTGGCGAGCACAACCGCGCGAAGCAAGGGGAGAAGGAGGGAGCGAGGGTGCCGGAGGCGGAGCTCGAGCCCGGCGGCCGGCGACGGTGGTGCGAGCGGGAAAGGAAGAAATTGAGCCTCACCGTCGACGAGCAAGGGATGCCGAACCCCGTTCGGAGAAGAGGAGAATGTGGCGGAGCCGGTGGCGAGATGAATCGAGAAATGGTGCGGCCGTTGAGCGGGAACGGCGGTGTTCGCTCGGGCGGAACGGCGGCGAGCGCGCGGAGGCGGCGAGCGGCTGCGGCTGCGGCTGCTGCTCGCGCGAGGCCAGGAGGAGGAGAATGCGAGAGTGACTGGCGAGGAAGAGGCGGGCGCGGCTTCAAGGCGCGTGGCGCGGCCGGTGGAGCCCACGGCTCGCCACCCGTACGCCGGAGGCGGCGAGCGGCGGCCACGCGGCGGCCGCGGCCTGAGCGCGGCGTGCGCTGGCGTGAGCGCGCGCGCGGGCGCGGGCGCGGGCGGGGGCGCGAGGCGGGCCAGGCCGGCTTCGGCCGTGGGCCGAGAAATGAGGCCGAAGCCCAGTAAGGCGAAAATTGATTTTTCTTTTTCAATTAATTTCCAGATTTTAAATCTCGGTTTGAAATTTGAATTTGAGGATGAAAAAGGGGTTTTCAGGAATTTGACCCAAAATAAAAGTTGTTCAAAATTTTATTCTCTACAACTTTCATATAGAACATTTTTCAAAATTCCCAATAGATTTTAAATTTGAGATTTAAAGCTAATTTAAAAATCAAGACTCCTTTATTTAGAATAATTTTTAAAACAGAATTTGAGGAGAATTTGAATCCAAATTTTTGCTCCAATAATCAAGTTGGTTTATTCTAGATTATTTAAAATTGCTACTTCTAAAAAGTACACCAACTTTTTAACATTTATTTTAAACTTAGGGTTTCCATTTATTTGTTTTTCAAGTTAAATTTGAAAAGGGCTACAAATCAAACAAGGCTAATCATGCAATGATGTTGAATGCTTATGCTTTGAAATGATAATGCATGCTTAACACCCAGGGGTGTTACAGTTGTCATCAATTACCAAAAAGGGGGAGATTGAAAGCCCAAGTTTGGTTTTGGTAATTAATGACACCAAGTTGCTAATGCTATTATATCAAGTGTGATTAAGCTAGGCATAAGCAACATGTGATGGATGTAGAAATGGCATGGAGAGATGGCCACAAGACCACATGATTTGGTGCATGAAATGATGAGCAAGATCATGGTGGAGACGCACATAATATGATGGACATGATGATCAAGTGGAAGAGAAGGATCTAAGAGCGCAAGGCAAAGGTATAACCATAGGGTTTTCCTTTTGCCGGTCTAAGATGAGTAGAGAAGTTTCCACTACGCCTATTTTCCACTACGCCGGAAGTAGGAAAAGTAAAGGAGGCGAACGGCGGTCACTGCGTTGACCGAACGCTGCACCGGACGCGGTCACGGTATGACCGGACGCGTCCGGTCAGTTCTTCGCGGCGCGGGTGCTAGGGTTTGTGACCGGACGCGGGTCTGGCCTGACCAGCGCGTCCGGTCAGTTCAACTGAGCGTAAAAGTTAAGCGCGCGACCGGCGCGTCCGGTGCCTCACGGAACCGGAGCGTCCGGTCAAGTGTCCAGAGAAGCAGAGCACAGCGGAAGTGACGATCGGACGCGCGGCGCGTCCGGTCACGAGCGACCGGACGCGTCCGGTCGCAGCGGGAGCTTACTGGAACGCGACCGGACGCTGGCACTGTCGCGTCCGGTCATTCGCAGGAGCACGTCCGGTCACGGCAACGGCTAGTTCTGACGCGCACTGTTCACGCTTGTCCTGTAGTGACCGGACGCGTCCGGTCAACCTGACCGGAGCGTCCGGTCAGCGCGATTTTCGCTGCGTCGTTCGTAACGGCTAGCTGCGTACCCCTTCGTTATAAATAGAGGGTGTCCGGGGTTTGAGGGCAACTCTTGTATATTTTGAGACCTAGAGACATCCTTTGAGCTAGAGAACAACTCCTCCACTCATCTCTTTGCTTGGTTGCACATCTTGAGTGAGATTGAGTGAGATTCAAGTGCATTGCTTGAGAGTTGCATTCTAGAGGCACTTGATCTTCGAGTTGCTGCGGATTTCTTGTTACTCTTCCGTGTTTCCCGACACGGTAGACGGCTTGGAGCAGCGGAGGTGATTGAGCTCGCAATTGGAGATTGTTGGAGCCCTCACCAAGTGTTGTAAGGGGTTCTTGATCCTTCCCCGCGGGAGTTCGCAAATTGGATACTCTAGTGGAGCTCGTGGCTTGGAGGATCCCCATCTTGTGTGCGGTTGTGCGGCGCCCGCCGAGGGCTCGACTCTTGATAGTCGATTAGCTCACGAACCGACAAGTGGGTGCATCGCCACAACGAGGAGTAGCTTGCCGGGAAGCAAGTGAACCTCGGTAAAAAATATTGTGTCATCTCTTTGCCGAGAATTTCTCTTGTGGTTGATAATTGTGATTGATTCTTCAAGTGCATTACTTCTCTACATCGTTGGTATAAGAATCAAGTCACTTGCTCTTTACTTTCTTGTACTAGTTCTTTTGTAGTTTGCTTAGCGTAGCTTTTATCACATAGGAGTAAGTAGCTTAGTGACTTAGCCTTGTTGGTGTGCATTAGAGATCATAGCCTTGCTTTACTAGAATTGTATAGGTGGCTTGCATAGTGTAGTTGAGCTAGTGCTAGATTTAGCTTAGCCATCTTTTATACTAACGTGTTTATTTAGTGAAGCTTGTAGAATTTTAAATAGGCTATTCACCCCCCCTCTAGCCATTTGGACCTTACAACCAACAAGTGTTCACCACCTTGTGCACGTGTGTTAGCATTTTTCACAATCATTTTCTTTAAAGGAGTTAGCCACTCAACTTGCCACGCCACTCGATTCTAACAACGATGCAAATTTAGTTCACTCAAGTGGCACTAGATGACTAATATGTAAACAAGTTTGCCCCTCTTAATAATACAACCATCTATCCTAAACCTGGTCATAAACTTCTCTATACAACCTTTGACCGGTGAAATGGAAATGCCCTAGGTTATATCTTTGCCTTGGGTATTCCATTCCATCTCCTTCGATGTTGATGCAATACATCCACCAACATGATCAACAATGATATGATCCACCTCATATCATCACATGATCGTATTGGTTCATCGATCTTGACCTCACTTGCTCTTCACTGTTGTGTCGGTCCATTGGCACCGAGTCTTGCTCAAGCTGCACCGTCACACGCGGTCCCTCGCCCTTCACACTTGCAACCAGTCCATCAAGCCAAGTCATGTCTTGATCTTCTCCACCTTGATCACATGACTCAATGTCATGTCTCATGTGCAATAAGCTCCTCCATCATCTGAAAGCCCAAGTTTGGTTTTAGTAATTAATGACACCAAGTTGCTAATGCCATGTGTTAAGTGTTTTGAGTTAGGCATAAGCAACACATGTGATGAAGGTGTACGTGGCAAGGAGTGGTGGCCACAAGATCACAAAGAAATGGTGCATGGACATGAAATGTCGATCATGGTGGAGATGCACATAATATGATGGACATGATGATCAAGTGGAAGAGAAGGATCTAAGAGCGCAAGGCAAAGGTATAACCATAGGGTTTTCCTTTTGCCGGTCTAAGATGAGTAGAGAAGTGATTGACCGGATTTAG
Organism: Saccharum spontaneum; assembly: GCA_022457205.1. Lineage (NCBI taxonomy): Eukaryota > Viridiplantae > Streptophyta > Magnoliopsida > Poales > Poaceae > Saccharum > Saccharum spontaneum. The sequence continues at coordinate 35,010,498 of CM039612.1, forward strand.
GATACATAGCCAACTATCAAGAGGAGCAATCATGGTTAGCTCGGGAATCAAGTGCCACTAGATCAATGTCTTGAGCATATGCATTAGGATCTAGTTGAGAGCTAACATAACGTCTTAGAAAATGTTTGTGAAATGCTAACACACATGCACATTGTGGTGTACACTTGGTGGTGTTAGCACTTTTACGAAGGCGGTGGTGTTTGAGCGGTAGTAAGGGGTTTGGGGTTCGCTCTCCCTCCCGCCGAGCTTGCGAGCGTGGGATTCAGGCGTTTTCGAGGAAATGAAATGCCTATTTTCTGTTGCGCCGGAGGCGAGAAAAGGTGGCGAAAGTCCGAATTGTTTATCACTGAAAATACAGTGACCGGACGCTGTGGTCGAATTGACCGGACGCGGCTGGCGCGTCCGGTCAGTTCAAACCACAGACATACACGCGTGTGAGAAGGGTCACGGACCGGCGCGTCCGGTCCCTCGCAGAACCGGCGCGTCTGGTCATGCACCCAGGAGTTCAGCACAGAGGGCAGATGCGATCGAACGCGTCCGGTCATGAGTGGATCGTTACTGGACTCCGATCGGACGCGGCTGGCGCGTCCGGTCACGTGCGTCGGACGTGTTTGGTCTCGACGGGAGCTTACTGGACCGCGACCGGACGCTGACACTGTCGCATCCGGTCAAACGCTAGAGCGCGTCCGGTCACAACAACGACTACTTCTGACGCGCACTGTTCACACTTGTCCTGTAGTGACCGGACGCGTCCGGTCACCCTGACCGGTGCGTCCGGTCAGCGCGTTTTTAACTGTGTCGTCCGGTAACGGCTAGCTGCGTACCCCTTCGCTATAAATAGAAGATGTCCAGGGTTTGAGGGTAACTCTTGCACATTTTGAGATCTAGAGACATCCTTTGAGCTAGAGAACAACCCCTCCACTCATCTCTTTGCTTGGTTGCACATCTTGAGCGAGATTGAGTGAGATTCAAGTGCATTGCTTGAGAGTTGCATTCTAGAGACACTTGATCTTCGAGTTGCTGCGGATTTCTTGTTACTCTTCCGTGTTTCCCGACACGGTAGACGGCTTGGAGCAGCGGAGGTGATTGAGCTCGTAATTGAAGATTGTTGGAGCCCTCACCAAGTGTTGTAGGGGGTTCTTGATCCTTCCCCGCGGGAGTTCGCAAATTGGATACTCTAGTGGAGCTCGTGGCTTGGAGGATCCCCATCTTGTGTGCGGTTATGCGGCGCCCGCCGAGGGCTCGACTCTTGATAGTCGATTAGCTCGCGAACCGACAAGTGGGTGCATCGCCACAACGAGGAGTAGCTTGCCGGGAAGCAAGTGAACCTCGGTAAAAATCTTGTGTCATCTCTTTGCCGAGGATTTCTCTTGTGGTTGTTCATTGTGATTGATTCTTCAAGTGCATTACTTCTCTACATCGTTGGTATAAGAATCAAGTCACTTGCTCTTTACTTTCTTGTACTTACCCTAGTGTAGTTTGCTTAGTGTAGCTTTTATCACATAGGAGTAAGTAGCTTAGTGACTTAGTCTTGTTGGTGTGTATTAGAGATCATAGCCTTGCTTCACTAGAATTGTATAAGTGGCTTGCATAGTGTAGTTGAGCTAGTGCTAGAATTAGCTTAGCCATCTTTTGTTCTAACGTGGTTGTTTAGTGAAGCTTGTAGATTTTTAAATAGGCTATTCACCCCCCTCTAGCCATTTGGACCTTACATCATCATATGTGCAAGCTTTGCAACATCTCCAAGCCATTTCCACCTCCATGGCATATGCTGCTCACACACATGTACCTGTGAACTAATCACCTGTGTATCTCACATAAAACACAATTAGTCCACCTAAGTTGTCACTCAATTTCCAAAACCAAATAAGGACCCTTCAAGGGGGCAACCGTCGTCAGGGGAAGCGGCATTGGTTGACGGGGGAGGCACAGCCACCGACGATGAAGGTGGCGCGGCTGCCATCGATTATACGTTCGGAAGAGAAGACTTCTAGCATGCCTCTTGGGTGAATAGTGAGGCTTTGACCAAGCAATGTAGTGTGGCTAGCCTTTGAACAATGTTGAGCATGGGTTGGGTTTCTTGTGGTGGAACCTGCCCACATGGTTCAAGTCCTCGACTTAGCATGGAGGCTCGTATTTTTCTGGATTTATTTCAGGATTCAATAGCCCTATACTTTTAGTAGTAGGCGATGTCTCCATGGACAGCGAGGTACCTATGCTGACTTCGTGAATCTTGAAATTTGCCGGCTCAGTCCTTCAGAGATGCTTATAGGGGTAGGGTTAACGTACGTGTATTCATAAGGGTGATTATGCATGCGTGTTGTGGGCGTCAACGTTGTACTGTGTAATTCTAAACAAAAGAACAATGTCAAGCAGAGATGGTGTGACCTGAGCACCTTTTGAGGGGCATGTGACTGGTATGATAGTTTGAAGAGTCCGCCAGAACGTGACTCCGCATGGGGCGAGTTTCCAAGAAGGAGGTGCATGCGACGAACATGGGAAGTCAAGCTTTTCCTTTGGAAATGTCTTGCGTAGTCCTTTAAGGACTTAATTGGGTAACTGGTTTCACGTAAACGCCTCTTACATTGTTATGGGTGGGAGTCAGATGTGATCTAGTTAGGAGCAACATTGCACCTGCATAGGATGGAGGTGACAGTGTATAGGAGGACATAGGATAGGCTCTAATACTCCCAAGAACCATAGTGATTTCTTACGATTGAAACTATGATTCAAAGTATGAGTGTGTCGGTGGTACTCCAAGGTGTTTCAAGGATGAGGATGTGGTGGTTTCGTACTGACTAGATTGCTACCTGATATTGGCCTAGGCAAGGCACTAATAATAATGATGATCTTGTGGTTACAAGTGTTAATGCTTTGCGAATATTACAAAACTTGTTTCTAAAAGGCAGTACCTATGCAAATACTATAGTCCATAATTCTAAAACTAGATCTATAGGTCCTATAAACTGAATAAAGAAAATTCGCATGTTATACCTCTAACCGATGAGAATTTTGGCAGAGCTTCACTACTCATGTTCCTCCTTACTCCTCTTGTTGGTGAATATTCACACAAGCACCGATAAGTAGATTTAACCCAATTATATATAATTTTCATGTCCAGAAAAAGTACATGACTTCAGGGGATATTTATAGTGGAGGGAGTCTTCGATTATTCCTATACAATTCCCCTATTACCCACATGGCACTGACATTACATTTACAACAAGCTACTGTTTCCATTAAGGGCAATACAGTCATTTGCTCACTGGCATACACTCCTACATGAATCCTTTGGCTTTGGCAGATGAGATGAATCTTCACACCATGAGGAGTCTTCGTGAGCCAGATTCATGTTGACTTCGTCTTGGTCTGACATCATCTTCGCTACATCCCGAAGTGAGCCACCCATCTTCAGTGTTGCATTGTTAGCTTTTGTCTTCGATTATCCGTCTTTGGCTTCACGTATTGATCTTCGTCATTATTAGATGAAGGTTCTTATATATCGGTTTTTTTCTACAAAGGTGGCCCTGAAAGCAAAAACAATTGTGTTTTGACATTGCATTAGTCCAAACTTGTTAAGTGTCTCCGGGGACTGCGCTATTCGAGGCTGAACCCCCAACCCCTCTCTTCTCTACTCCTTTCTCCTTAGTTTTTCTTTTTTAATTAAAATGACTTTTTCACCAACTTCCAAACCTTATATAGAGGGAGGGAGCGGAGGGGGCATGGAGCGCTGGTGGAGGATAGAGATGTCAACGGGGAATTCCTCGTCTAGGGTTAGGTCCCCATCCTGCCATCCCCATCGTCCCTGCAAATATCGTCGGTGATATCTTCACCACCCCCATCTCCGTCGGGGAATTATTCCCCATGGGGATTCCCCATCCCTGCTTAAGCTTATCAATTCTCACAAAATTCAATTATAGATTAACAACAAGCACCTTAAAAAATCTATCAAGTTATATCATTAAAAAGATATCAAATTATCAATAGACCTCCATATGTTCAGTGCACTATATCTATATGAAAATAATAGAATGGTGTAAGACTGCTACAAGAAATAGCTTCGCGGGGACGGGAAACGGGGATGGGGGATGCTTTCCCATCCCCGTGAAATCAATCGGGGAGAGACCTGCCCTCCTCCCCCTCAATTTCATTTTCCATGGGGAAAATTTTCCTGTTCCCGTCTCCTAATAGGGGAATTTCCCGTGGAGAATCAAAGATCGGATCCTCATTGCCATCTCTAGTGGGGAGCTTACCACAGTTGGAAGACGGTGATATTCCCCTCAGATCGGCGCCGATAGTCTTCTACGGGAGATGCAACGACTTCTTTTGTCCCACCTTAACTCTGGATGAGATGATGGTTCGAGGCCATTGGCCGCATTAACTACATACCACTGAGTGGTATAGCGGTAAGGAAACCATTGACTGGTTTGGAACAACTCCAAAAGCCTCCTATAGTATCATTCGTTATTGATAGAAATAAAGATTTTGATAAAAACATGCCCTATAAAAACCTTTTAAATTAGATCTCCAATTATTGTCTTCCTCTATATTAACTCGATCTCCAATTATTATCATTGTCTGTTCCAAATTTCTCGCTAACCGAAGATATATTTTTTTAACGAACCGGCATGGGAAGTACCAATTTGTATTAATAAAGAAGATTATAGTTGCAGTCCCTAAGGACAAGAAAAGATTGGAAAGAACTATAAAATGGCGCAGCGAAGGTACACCTATCCATGAGAAGGGAGTAGCTCAGCCGCTACCTGAAGATAGAGAGTGAGATTGGCTTAGAGCATGCATAAGATATATAAAAGAATTGAAGGGTGAAAAGATAGAGAGTAATTTGTATGTAAATAACTCCTTAATAATAATTTAAAGGTGAATTTAAAAAAGACTTTAGTAGATGAACTCAGCGGTTCAAAAATAACGTCAGGATCCATGGCGGCATAAGCAAGATTTACGAAATTTTAGAGAAAAAAATACAAAAGTGAAAATAAAAAAAGTTCGAGGATCTCGCGGTCGCGGGCGCGCCCCCACCCCATCCACGCCCGCGCAGGACCGCACGCGCCGTCCCAACCCCCCACCACACGCGGAACGCAGTAGACCAGCGCGGCATCGCAAGATCGCTCGTCGGTTTGTGCCTGTGCCTGCGCTGCGCGGCCTCCTTTCCGTCCCGTCTCTGGTCTCTCGCTCGCCCGCCCGCCCGCCCGCTGTCTCGCTCGCCTCGTCCCGTCTCGCTTCGTCTCCATTTCCTCCCCACCCGGCCACCACACCCGCGTCAACCAACCAAACCCTAGAAGGCTCTCGCCCCCCGTCCCCAATCCCTCGCCGCCCCCCGATCCCCGCCGCCCGCCCGCAGGCCAAAACCCTACGCCTCTCCCTCGGCGCCGGGTAAGCTCTTCGTCTCCCCGCCCCTTCCGCTCTCTGTTTCTCCTCCCCTCCCTCTCTGATCCCACGCTGGTTCGGTTCGATTCGATTCCGCCGTGGAGTTCGGTGCCCCATGGTTTGATCCGCTGACGCGCGGGAATGCCAACGCTCGCTGGAGCGTGGGCGGGAGCCGCCCGCCCGTGGAATTCCGACGGGGAACGGCCGCTCGGGCTGCAGGGGATCGCGTGATTGCGCGGTGTGGGTGACCGTGGCGGGCGTATCATGCGCGCATGGGCATGGGAGAACGCCCCTCGCCGAGAGTTTTCGGGGAATTCGATTGGGGCGCAGGTGATGGCGCGCGGGGATTTGCAGGGGGCGTCTCGGTGTCAGGATGCTGGTGAAGCTATGGGTGACTATGCTGTAGAGTTTCGTGAAAACAGAATTTTTGGTTTCTTATCTACTGGCTGACGATTAGGTCTTGGAATTCAAGGGATGGGGAATGCAAACACAGTTTTTCTGGAGGCTAATAGATGCAAAACGCTCATTCAGCCAAAATTCTGGTAGTAGTAGTTGTAAGTTGGTCTTTCAAAAAAATATTATAGTTGTAAGATTCCTAGTTTTATTCGATAATCCGACGGTAAAGGGAAAATAAACGAATATGCTCGGAGATAATATCATGTGTTAGAATTCTCTGATTCTGTAACGATTTAGTAATCTCTTGCTTTAGTTCTGTTGTTATGTGCGTAAGGTTGTTTTCTGTTGCTTGATTATGGGACATGGGAGATGGAAACAAGCACAATTTCCTTGCTGCAGAAAAACAACTAAAATGAAACATCACTAGTGGACGGAGGTTGCATTTCAAATGAAAGTGGAGCCAAAATGTCTCTTATTTAGGTTTTTTGGCATGGGAGACCTGCGGTAGTTCTCGTGTAGCGAGCAACATGGCATTCATTTGTTATCAGGGTGTCAAGCTTTTTTTTTTGCTGGTAGATTAGCTGTAATATGCATCATGTTGCATGGTGTGTTTCCTTAAAACAGCTGTTTGAGTTGGCCTAGCTGTTTGGCATTCTTATGTTTGGTTAGATATGTACTTTACATTTGTAGTTATTTTTTTATTTGGATATTGGTATTCTGCATTTCTTATGATTGGACTTCCCTCATTGACCAAGAAGATGATCAGTACTTTACACATGTTAGCTTAGAGTGCTAACCTTTTTTCTTGTACAAATTTCATCTCAGGTGTAGGCAGTGTAATCACTTTGTCAGAAATGCCTTCTGCATCCAAGTCCAAGTCAAAAGACAGATCAGCTGCAAAAGTCGCAAAAGAGCAACCCAAGGTTGCTGCAAAGCCAATGGGAAATGGTATGCTTGCAAGTTCTTATAACAACCTATCTGGAAAGTTCCATGTTCTGGAACCATCAGCCTCTTTGTTGGGTAGCCAAGGCATCGATAAATTCAGGAATACAGATGAAATAGATGAGCATTCTCGCAGCTCCCATGGTACAGGGGATTTCGATTGTGCCTCCAACAATGGTAGCTGCTCTGGTGAGTCAGAAGATCCAAAGGAAAAACCAACCAGTACTGCGTCTTGGGCAGACTCTGTTCCTGGATGTGATATTGATAAACGCGAGAAGATCAGACAGAAAAATGAGAAGAAGCATCAAAGGCAGAAGGAGAGGCGTGCCCAAGAATTGCACGAGCGTTGTAAGGGATACCTTATGTCCAGAAAATTGGAGGCACTTGCACAGAAGCTTGTTGCGATGGGTTTCTCAGCAGATCAAGCAACGATGGCCCTTATACAGAATGAGGGTTGCGTTGAGGAGTCTGTTACCTGGCTCTGCAACTTTGATGGCAGTGAGGAAGCTAAGCAACAACTTGCAGCTGATCAACAGTCTGGAGCTAACTTGAAGATTGATATAGCTGATGAGCTTTCAAAGATTGTGAGCTTGGAGGCAAAATATAAGTGTACAAAGCAAGAAGTTGAAAGAGCAGTTGTTTCCTGTGAAGGTGATCTAGAAAGGGCTGAGGAGGTCTTGAAGACACACAAGCAAGAATCAACTGCAGTCCCACCAAAGCCTGAGGGATCTGGCGATTCAAGTGGCTTGCCTAACAAGCAGCAAGTTGTACTTGCACAGAACCCTGCAAGGCCTCAAACAAATGGATTTTCATCAGTAGGATCTCAGCAGATGAGAAGAGAGGAGAAGGACATAAACTATAAGCTTTTGATGAATGGTAGTGGTCCAAAGGAACCTGCAATTAAAGGTTTTCAGCCACTGGTAACACCAATTAAGCCAGATTTGGGCCGTCAGCAATTTGTTCAACCTGAGAAGAGACGTCTCAATCCCAACTCAATTCCGGCAGTTCCTTATGTGGCATCGTCTCCTTTGCCTGTTGCAGTGCCACAACTGAAGTCAGACATGCGGCATGTGGCAGGAACCAATGAGGTGAAAAGTTCGATGCCCAATGGAAGCTTGCGAGAGTCAGTAATTGTAATGCAGCGTCCTCAATCTGCTGGTACCAAGCAGAGCCTACCATCCACTAGCCATAGTATGTTTGCGTCAGAACAATCTGCAAGGGATTGGTTCTTAAACGGCGCATCAGGTGTGGATATGATGTTGAATGGGGGCTTAGGTCATGGACTAAGGAATATGAGTTTGGACAGTGTTAGTTCTGCCAGGTCGTTTGGACATGCAAACCATCAACAAAGTTTTGTTTCTAATCCTATAGAGCTGGCTGCCAATGGTTGGGGTGGCACCTGGAGTTCTGGAGGTACATCATCTTCCCGTTCTGTGGCGTCATCACTCGGGGCATTTAGAGGGTGGAATTCATCTGAGTCGTCCTCTGCATTGCCTCATTCTGATTGGAGAACCAATGGGCCAGCACCTTATGACTACACCTCAGTAGACTGGAGCGTCGACACAACGTTATTGAACCCAGCAGCAAAGAGCGAGCGGCTGTCGGACACATGGTCAACCATGTTCATGGGTGGCAGATCAACAAGGACACCTGGGAACCTCAATGGTGCAGGCATCGCTGGGTTGCATGACAGTAACCATCCAATGGATCCTGCTCCATCACCTCGTCCATATGAGTGGCCTACTTTCTGCAGGGGAGGATCTTCCTAGTTTCCCCTACCCTGTAGGTAAGAGGCCGTTGAATAAAAAAAAAAGTAAAAACTGTCATTTGTTTCTTTTCTTGTTTTGGTCTCAGTTGCAGTTGGTTGAAAAAGTTTTACTTGTGTATCGAACCGAGCTTGTGTACCTTGACTGTTGGCCGAGATAAGTCATCTTTCTGTGAAATCGTTGTGCATGAAAAATGAAGGGAGATAATTGAATCTATCTTGGCTGAAATGCAGGTGTTTCTTATATTTTACTTGCTATAATAGTAAACTAGTGATTTTTTGTCACAGTTCGGCTTGGCTGCCATGCGTATTCTTGCTTCAATTACAGTGTTTTTACTGGGGGCCTTCTGAAGAAGGCACACATGTTTTTATTTTCTTTTCTTTTTTTTTACTTGTTTGACTATTCCCATTGAAACTTGTATATGTGTTTCATACTTCCATCTACCTTCCAGAAAAGAGGTTAAAGAATATATCATGTTTTATGTTCGCGTTGTGTAACCTGTGTTTTGTCCAGAAAAAGAGGTTAAAAGAATATATCATGTTTATGTTCGCGTTGTGTAACCTGTGTTTTGTCCAGAAAATGCAGGAGTTTCCTATTTGTTAGCACTGTGTATTTCCAGTGATTTATGCACATGAGATCAATTGTGATTCCAAACCATTTGAAGTTCCTTTTCTTCTTCCTTGTATATTCAGTGAACATTGAATTGAGTTTTCTCAGGCCGTTGGTTTGGCCAATTTTCTCGTGATGACTGATGAGAGCAGTGTTTGAAACTAGGTAGCATAAAATGGCATGTTCATTTAGGGCCTGTTTGGTTTGGTTTGTTAAAGTTTAACAAACACTGTAGCACTTTCGTCTTATTTGACAAAAAGTTTCCAATCTTGGACTAATTAGGCTTCATAGATTCGTCTCGTAAATTACTCCTAATCTGTGCCGACATGCATGCAATTAGTCTATATTTAATACTCCATGCATTTGCCGTAACATTGATGTGATGGGAGTTAAATTTTAACACGTGCAAACCAAACAGGGCCTTAGACTGTGAAGACCCTAAGCATATCATATTAACTAGGATTCTATTTTGACCCTCAGGGGTTCTTGGTACAATTTGCATACCAGTGTATATGGTGTTTGTACCGCAACTTACATATTTGTCTTACAAAATTGAAGTGGTGCTTTCATGCTGACTAAAGTAGGAGTGGTTAAGCGTCTTTTACTATTCGAATTTGTCATCTCTGTGCATGTCGTTCCAATTTGTGCATGTGCAATATTGACGAATGCTGCTGATTCTGTTTTTTTTATATATACTATATAGTAGGATTATCGATCCTGCTTGCTTGTCTTTCTGAGTTGCATCCATAACGATTTGGCTTCAGTGGTGGTGCTAAAGTCTCCATGGCATGAGCTTGAAGTACACTATTCTATAATCGGTCGTTTGTTTGTTTTGTTTCACCTTGTGCTGTGATACATACATATCGTATATTTTCTTCAAGATGTCTGACCTAAGCTTCTGAAGGGTGCCTTTAGTTTTGTGCAAAGGCTCATTGGGTCGCTAACCGCTAGTTTTTTGTTATGAGATTCTTCATATTTTTTTCATTTAGATTGAAGTTTGTCCCGCCATTTTGAAATATGCATGCTGTGCCCTTGATTGCAACTATCAAGTTACAGTTTCTGTTGTAGTGATTTTGGTTTGATGCTCAAATATAATGTTGAGAATGTGTTGGAGGTTGAAAAAAAGAAAGAACGGATGTTGCTACTTCCAGCAGGGTTTCATGTTTCTTTACAAGGTCAGGATTGAAGTTTTGGTGCAAGTGTGTGATCGGTCCTTGATGGCCGCCGCTGAGGTGTGGAAAATCAGGGCTATTTAAGTTTACAACTTGGTATCGAGTGCGCTGGACAAAACAGGTGCTGCCTCAACGCCAAACACGAACAGATGCCCTCTCTAGAAAAAGAAGTCGGCGAGTCGAACAAAACGAAAGATGCCTTGCCAAACATTACGCCCGTTCCGTTCTGCCAACCTGCAGCCGCAGCCGGAGACATCACCGCATTCCCTTCACCTCCCGGTCAAGTTGGCGGCGAAGTGAATGCGATCCGCTAGCCGCCGGAGCGAGCAGCGCATGTGCGTGATGATGGTTCATGGCATGGAGACATGGAGTGCATCTAGCCCGGCTCACGGCGAGGCCGTCAACCATGGGTCCATAGCCCCCATTTTTCTAGTCACCCGCGTCTGAGTCTGAGCAGACCATGTTCACTGGGACGGCGGGTTCGGCAGGGACGCACGCACGGGGGTGGGGTGCCGCCCGGTGCGGAAGTGAGGGGGCACGCCTTTTCCACGTCGCCGTCCGACGTCGTGCATCGATTCGTCGGAGTAGGAGCCGGACGCGATTTCGACGCGGCGCGGCAGTGCGAGGCCCTGTGCATGTCGATGTCCCGTTGAGATTATATATTCGAGTCTGATCAGGTTATTATTCGCCTGCTGCTTGGGCATTGTCAACCTGTCACAAGAACGCAGATACGCAACTACTAGACGGTAGAGTTTCCTCTGGTGACGAAAATGTGCCCAGAGCATTGCAGTTGGCCGCGCCACGGCTCCCCCCGGTTCCGGAATCGGCAGTGGCACGAACAGGAAGCTCACCGCGTACGCCCTTTCTTTTTCCCCCTTCATTCAGAACACGAGTTACACGACGCAGCCGGGCATATACTTTCTGAGCGAACATTTGTGTACTTTCAAAGTCCAACTTTTCACAAGTGGACGGGCGCACGGTCGTGTGTCTGTGGGTGCTCGATCAGCGGTCGCCGGTGAAAGCCTAGCTAGCTGCGAGCTACGAGCATTTTGAGGGAGGCGCCCGTGGCGTGAACGAAAAGAGCAGAGCACGTACGCCTAACCTACCGATTCTGGTACTCGGTACGCTCGCTGATTGGGGGCACAGATGCTCCACTGACTGACGGTGAAATCTAAGCCCAGCCAGGACATCCAAAACCTCAGAGAAATGTTCTGCACACGACACTTCGATAGAGTTCGTTTCGTAGTGCCACCACCGCTGCTCGTGACAAGGACCTGGTTGTGGTTGTTGATCCGGACGCGTTGGTATCGTCGGCCACGGTCCACGCGACCATTCACCGCCGCAGTAATGCGCACAGCGCGCGAATGGCGCGCACTAGCTCCCACCACGCGCTCGACCGGCCCGGCCGTCCCGTCGCACTCGCGCGGCAGTGCGCGCGAGCCGGCCGGCGCGGTGCGCCGAAGTGGCGCGGCACGACGGACGACGACCCACCGTCCGTGGACGTGCGCGGGGGGCACCGGCCGATCCCGCCTCGACACCTTCGCGCGCCTCTCGAGCTGTGACTAGTGACAGTAGTGACGGCGACAGGCACCCGGTGACCCGCCGCCCACGCTGCCACGCGGCGACATCTATCGCCGTGGTTGCCGCCGCGCGGGTCCTCGAACGCCGGGCGCTGCCCTGGAGCGTACGGACCTTCGTTCTGCCGGGCTCGGCTTCTTGTCACGTCGACGGCGTAGATGCAAATGCAAATGCAATGCATCTACGTTGAATTACTTGGTACGGAGTACATCCGATACGGGATTTGACAAGTACGCGTGGGACAAATTAACATCTTACGTCTTGTTTAGATGCGCATATATTCATTGCGCATATATTCATTTCAATCTACATGTGTTGAAATGGATTGAATGGAATTAAATTAAATTTCATTTCACTCCACTCCAACACATGTGGATTGAGATGGATACATATACATCTACACAAGGTCTTAATCGATAGAACCACCACAATGTACGTAAGGCCTGCATTGGATCGAAGGATTCCAATCCTTGGTAATTATGACTATAAACATTCCTTCAAAATAAACAAATCAAAATGTCAAAACTTCTAAGGATAGCATTCCTCACGAAAACAAGCATGGGATTAAACCTCAATGATTTTGAGAAGTCCAACGCGTCTTCTCTCTTTCCCCCTCAAGTCATTCTATTTATGCTCCCACCATTCTTATGTTGTTTACCTATGGACCAACTCAAACCCAGGTTGGAGAGAGAGAGAGGCCATATACTATTAATTAGCATGCACGCAACAAAATTTCTTGGTGAATATATGGTGAAATTTTGTGTACATAAAAGAGATTCACCAAGCATAGGTGGTGGGCTTTGCCTGTAGTTATTTGATTCTGAATCTGCTTTCGCAATCTAATAAGTTTAGTACGTTTTCTTCCTTTCCTCTAAGGGGCTGTTTAGTTCCCAAAATTTTTCAAGATTTCTCGTCACATCGAATCTTTGGACGCATGCATGAAGCATTAAATACAGGGGCGGATCCAGCACCGGGGCGGGGTGGGCTCGAGCCCCCGCTACCGCCGCTCGGACCATGGAGCCCCTCCTAAGCCCCCGCTACAAATTTGTACATATTCAAGCTTAGAAGGAGAGGCTAGGGATGAAAGATTATGAGATAAGCCCCTCCTAACTTATTTCCTAGATCCGCCACTGATTAAATATAGATAAAAAATAAAACTAATTACACAGTTTAGACGAAATTCATGAGATGAATCTTTTAAGCCTAATTAGACCATGATTGGACACTAATTGCCAAATAACAACGAAACTGCTACAGTAGCATTTTACTAAAATTTTCACGAACTAAACCAGTCCTAATTTTCTCTTGGGATTCTTGGGACCAGCCCGTGCTACAGCAGCCCCAGTGGGCTCATGGTGGCCCCCTCAACTCTTTTTCTCTACCCCTAGAATGGTAGAAGAATGGAGCCATGGAGCAGGACGTGCACCATGTTGAAAAGATGGAGGCATGGACACTTGGCATCATCATTTCTAGGTGCTTGAGTTGTGGAAGAAGACGATGATGTAGTAGGAGCTAACTAAGTACAACTTGGTGTCTTTGAATCAAACCTAAAAGAAAGAAGAGCGTAAAGAACTTGTAACATCGTCTTTATCCGAAAGAAAAAAACTTGTAACAAATGTGGGTAGGATATTGACGGAACTGAAGATGGACGGAGGTGGTGACAAGGTGAAGATTATCTAGTGTAAAGGAGGCTAGCATCAAGAGTGGTTAAAATACAGGTATGATAGTTGTTTGCCATTTCACTTGTCGTCGTCATTAATAGTGTTTCAACTGTGATAGAGTGTGATGGTGAACAAGGAATAGTGGTGTTTTTGTTGTATTTGGGTCAAGTAAAAGAAAATGACAAATAAAAGCAAACATGAGACTCCCCCTTCCTTTATTTGATGTATATGGATATCGAAAATAAAAAATAAGAGGTGAAGAAAATCGAACATGCAGTTAATTGTAGATGCTCACAAACCTAGTGACCATATATGCTAAGAAGAGCGATCAAAGTAAACCATAGATGATCATAGTTGAGCAGTGCGTAGAAGAAGCAAAAGAGAAGAAATAAAAAAAAGGACACATTTTGATATTGTTGGCATCATCATAGCAGAAAATTAGATAAACTATCGAGATAAGTCAACCATGAAGCATATGCAATGGATCTATCTATAATAATGGAGCAATTAAGTCATACGCAACGCCAAACCAAGATAGGATCAATGGATCGTCTAGCATCTGGAGACCAGTTAACTAAAACTTTGGAAGTCTAATAATGCAAATTTCTAACTTCTATAGCGTAGTAATTTGGGAATAATATTAGAGAGGCTCTTTTTTTTAAAAAAATAGTTCTAAACGTAAAACCACATTAAAATATGTTCGCATTGTGCCGAGCAATTTAACTAGCAATATAAAAGTTCAGCTTGACATGCAACAATAACTTAAAATTCTTCAATTAAGCTTCCATACAAAATTTCATTTTGTTCAAGTTTATGATATCCTATCTTCCTCTTACATTTCAACCTTGCTTCAATTTATCACGCAACAACATTGTTTCCCATCCCAGTGATGAACGTTGTCATGCATGTATCCATATCGGGGGATTGAAACAAGGAATGCGAGCATGAGGAATACACTCTCTCACAACTAAGAACATTTTTCATGGTAATTTCTACTTCTGTATTTGCATGTCAGTGATGCAACTATCAAAGATCAATTTTCAGATTGTGCGTGACTCAATATCCCATCGCATGCGTGCCAACTAGAGATTCTTTCAAAATTGTAGCTACTGTTTGGTGTCCAGAGAGGCACCCAAATCATATTATATAGGGAATTGCGGTTGCTCTAGCAGATTACTTATTCTATCCTTAATACCCAAAAGTTTGAAATAATTACTCAAAATCCATCCCCTCACCCTCAAATGTAGGGATCCACACCCTTCTCAACTTTAAGGTATTGGTAATTTATTGGAGAAGAAGAAAATGTTACACCACCTATATAGACTTTTAGGATATGAGAGATAGGTAATCTGTTTTAGATACCCTTAAATTCCACCCAACATATATGTATTGAGGTAAATCCAATAACATCCAAACAAGGCCTTGGTTATTATTCCATTGGTGATGGGCAAATAGACAGAGGTGGTGTAGAATTATGGGAATGAAGATGTAGGTATGGGTGTGGGCAAAGCACGGTGTGACCATTACCTCTCCAATGATAGTTGTATGGGAAAAAATATTCTTTCTCTATACACTTTTTTGCAGCTCCTTCCTCAGTTGTCCATAATTGATATTTCTTTGATTGTATCTTATCCCATATTAGGCCTGTTCATGCAGCTTATAATCCGTCTTTTTCGGTTTGTTTTTTTAGTCAAAATAGTATTTTTCTCTCACAACAAATCAGTCAACAGTGTTTTTCAGCCGGCTTATCAGCTTAGCCGAAGGGCTCCATTATCCTCTCGTGATACTTTGTCGAGCTGGCCCAATGGGGTGCGAGATTGCTAGTACGCCCATTCCTCTCGCTCCAGCCGGTCGCTCGATGCGCGAGGACACAGCGGGAAGGAGAAAAAAAAAAGAAAAAGCGAGCACTTGCAGCACAGGCGAATGAATTCCAGCCACATGCGCGGCCATGGCGTTCCCCACCTCCGTGGTCACCCACACTCCCCTTATCGGCCTCCCGCCCTCCCCTATCGCCATCCCGCATCCCCTCAGGCCTCAGCACCCGGACCGGACCCGCCGCACTACTGCTATAGGCAGGCGCATCCCCGGCGCCTCCACACTCCCCCTCCCTCCCACGCCACTTTCCAAATCCCCTCACCATTCATGCACTCCGTGCACTGTCAGTGCCACTGTTAGTTCGCAGCTCAAGCTCACCACTAGCATTTGGTGGGTTAGTTCTTGAGGAAATCGATCGAACAGTTGGTTTGCCACCATTGGCAGAACCTGTTGCATTCTTGAGTTGAGCAGGAGGAGGAGAGGAAGCAATGGCGCTGTCGACGACGTTCTCTGTTCCAAGGGGATTCCTCGCCGTGCCTGCTCATCAGGACTCCCATTTCGCTTCGGCGGCCGAGCAGCTCCATGGCCACAAGTCGCTCCAGGCCAGGCCTCTCAGGGTAAGCATAATATCCTCTGCCTGCTTTATCACGCAGGCTTAATTTCCTTGGCTTGTCTGCGCGCGTGCTTCAGTTCAGCTCTGGTGGTTAATTTGATTGATGGCCATTGCTTGTTGCGTGCAGCCTCGGCGTCGGCCGGCGTGCGTGTCGGCGTCGCTGTCGGAGCGCGAGGCGGAGTACTACTCGCAGCGGCCGCCGACGCCGCTGCTGGACACCATCAACTACCCCGTCCACATGAAGAACCTGTCGGTGAAGGAGCTGCGGCAGCTGGCCGACGAGCTCCGGTCCGACGTCATCTTCCACGTGTCCAAGACCGGCGGCCACCTCGGGTCCAGCCTCGGCGTGGTGGAGCTCACCGTCGCGCTGCACTACGTCTTCAACGCGCCGCAGGACCGCATCCTCTGGGACGTCGGCCACCAGGTACGCCACAGCCGCCAATGGCGCTCGCTCTGCTGGGTAACGTGCGCTCCATGTGAGCGTGCCGGGCAGGTCGCGGACACAGGCTAACCGTCCGGCCTTTGTTTGTTTATTTGTTTATGGTGATGGTTGCAGTCGTATCCGCACAAGATCCTGACGGGGCGGCGCGACAAGATGCCGACGATGCGGCAGACCAACGGGCTGGCGGGGTTCACGAAGCGCGCCGAGAGCGAGTACGACTGCTTCGGCACGGGCCACAGCTCCACCACCATCTCCGCGGCGCTGGGCATGGCGGTGGGCCGGGACCTCAAGGGCGGCAAGAACAACGTGGTGGCGGTCATCGGCGACGGCGCCATGACGGCGGGCCAGGCGTACGAGGCCATGAACAACGCCGGGTACCTGGACTCCGACATGATCGTCATCCTCAACGACAACAAGCAGGTGTCCCTGCCCACGGCCACGCTCGACGGGCCGGTGCCGCCCGTCGGCGCGCTCAGCAGCGCCCTCAGCAAGCTGCAGTCCAGCCGCCCGCTCAGGGAGCTCAGAGAGGTGGCCAAGGTACGTCCTGTCCTGGCCGCACAAACCTTCAACGGTCCGGTTAGGCACGCGTCACTCACGTTAAGAGCAGTGAGTGGTGCACATAAACACAGCTGAAATGAAATTCCGAGCAGGACTCATTCTCACGCCACGGCAGCGCGTAGATTTTTCTTTTTGTGAAATGGTAGTAAGCAGTAGCAATTCGTATCGTGCATATATATATTTTTTATTATTCAAATTAAGATAAACTTACCCGGCCCCGTTCGGCTGGAATTATAAGCCGGCTGAAAAACACTGTTGTTTGATTTTTTATGAGAAAAAAATACTATTCCGGCTAAAAAAACAAGCTGAATAAGACGGATTATAAGTCAGATGAACAGGCCCATAATTAGGAATCAAATGGGAAATTGTCAACTAGCTGGGCATCATCAGGCAGGTAAGCAGCAGACGTAACGTACGTGTGAGTATCACCAACCATGCGAAACACGAGCTTTGGAGTTTCTTGAATCTGTCGTACGAAAGCGCCTGAATGAAACTTGTCAGAACATGCCAAAATAAGCTGCGTCAAGATGCAGAGTGACGTGCACTAATCTTCTTCTAGGGGCCATGCATGGACACATGTTCACCACCAGAAGTCTGGCGATGATGCAGCGTATACTAGCAACAATCTGTAGATTCGAGTAGTGCCCACTAGGCAATCTTTGCACTATAAACAAAGCTGCAAGGATGGATGGATGGATCGCTACAAGTTGACTCTAGAAATAGTTTAATTCATCGTCTCAAAATACTCATGCTTGGGCTAGGCTCTAAGCGGCCCATTCTTGCTGGGTTGAGAAGGATAGTAGAAGGAAGGAAAAAGTTCACTTTTCCTCCCTGAACTCTAGAACCGGGCAAATCACCTCTCTCAACTTTTAAAACCATATGTTTTACCTCCGTAGCCTATAGGCGGTTTTGAAGGCAGTTTTGTCTTTTCCTTTTTTATTTATTTTGGCTGAATCTTTAAAAAATCATAATAAATCATAGAAAAATCATAAAATAGAAAATCCAATTTTGTTAGACTCCACATGAGTAGATCTACACAATGAACATATAATATGATATGCTTTAGTACAAAGTTATTGCAGTAGATTTTGATCTATTCTTTTTTGTAATTAATTGGAATAATTCATAACTGTAGTTTATATGGTCTAATTGTGGTGAAATTTTTATGGTAGCCTAATTATTGTACGCTTGAATTGTAGTAAAATTTCATACTCAATGAGTATGAAATTTTACTACAATTCAATTATACAATAATTTTTATGGATCGATCGCTACAAGTTGACTCTAGAAATAGTTCAATTCATCGTCCACTCGTAGTTTGTCTAAGCGGCCCATTCTTGTTGGGTCGAGAAGGATTGTAGAAGGAATCGGCTGACCATTCTTGTTGGGCCGAGAAGGATTGTAGAAGGAATCGGCGGCCCATTCTTGTTGGGCCGAGAAGGATTGTAGAAGGAATCGGGGGCCCAGGTTTGCAGCTCTGACCGACCGACCGTTGGCATGCTTGCGTGTGCAGGGAGTGACGAAGCAGATCGGCGGCTCAGTGCACGAGCTGGCGGCGAAGGTGGACGAGTACGCCCGCGGCATGATCAGCGGGCCCGGCTCGTCGCTCTTCGAGGAGCTCGGCCTCTACTACATCGGCCCCGTCGACGGCCACAACATCGACGACCTCATCACCATCCTCAACGACGTCAAGAGCACCAAGACCACCGGCCCCGTCCTCATCCACGTCGTCACCGAGAAGGGCCGTGGCTACCCCTACGCCGAGCGAGCCGCCGACAAGTACCACGGTACACGCACACGCATCACATGATGACATGAGCACGCCATTGTTTGCCTGTTATGTTACTAGCAGATCGTACCGTATCGATCGATATGTGCGTGATCTTGGTCGTTCTGGCTTTGATGCGTGCGGTGCGTGCAGGTGTCGCCAAGTTTGATCCGGCGACCGGGAAGCAGTTCAAGTCCCCCGCCAAGACGCTATCCTACACCAACTACTTCGCCGAGTCGCTCATCGCCGAGGCGGAGCAGGACAGCAAGATCGTGGCCATCCACGCGGCCATGGGCGGCGGCACGGGGCTCAACTACTTCCTCCGCCGCTTCCCGAGCCGGTGCTTCGACGTCGGGATCGCGGAGCAGCACGCCGTGACGTTCGCGGCCGGCCTGGCCTGCGAGGGCCTCAAGCCCTTCTGCGCCATCTACTCCTCTTTCCTGCAGCGCGGCTACGACCAGGTTGTGCACGACGTCGACCTGCAGAAGCTCCCCGTGCGGTTCGCCATGGACAGAGCCGGGCTGGTCGGCGCGGACGGGCCGACCCACTGCGGCGCGTTCGACGTCGCCTACATGGCCTGCCTGCCCAACATGGTCGTCATGGCCCCGTCCGACGAGGCCGAGCTCTGCCACATGGTCGCCACCGCCGCCGCCATCGACGACCGCCCGTCCTGCTTCCGCTACCCGAGAGGCAACGGCATTGGCGTCCCGTTGCCGCCCAACTACAAAGGCACTCCCCTCGAGGTACCTGCAGTACATACATGGCCTCTTTTGCTGATTTTATCAATCGGGGATCTTCAATTTTGTTATATAATCGGCATATATAATATAGGTCGGCAAGGGCAGGATCCTGCTGGAGGGCGACCGGGTGGCGCTGCTGGGGTACGGGTCGGCAGTGCAGTACTGCCTGGCCGCCGCGTCCCTGGTGGAGCGCCACGGCCTCAAGGTCACCGTCGCCGACGCGAGGTTCTGTAAGCCGCTGGACCACGCCCTGATCAGGAGCCTGGCCAAGTCCCACGAGGTGCTCATCACCGTGGAGGAAGGCTCCATCGGAGGCTTCGGCTCCCACGTCGCCCAGTTCATGGCCCTGGACGGCCTCCTCGACGGCAAACTCAAGGCAAGTTACGACGCTAGCTAGCTGCTCCGTCAGTCCGTCGATCGTCGCCCTAATGATAATGAAACATTCGTTCCGAACTCCATCGTCAGCTGGCTGACCAGTGATGAACTCGTGTTTTGTTTGGGTGGTGCAGTGGCGGCCACTGGTGCTTCCTGACAGGTACATCGACCATGGATCGCCGGCCGATCAGCTGGCCGAGGCTGGGCTGACGCCGTCCCACATCGCCGCCACGGTGTTCAACATCCTGGGGCAGAACAGGGAGGCTCTTGCCATCATGGCAGTGCCGAACGCGTAGAAATCTGATGTGATCTGGTACTATAGAGATGCTTGTACATTTTGTCGTTAATTACACGGAGATTAGTCTTCTTTGGATGAAAATGTCGCGGGAACAACAGTCACTGTTTTCGTTATGTATTCTTCACTGACATTAAAATAGGAAGGAGATGTTCTTGCGGCCATCATGCCTGTGAACCTGACGCATCTGGAATTTCATCTCCTTGAAAGCTGACTTCTGGTTGCTTGCATTGCTTGTCCATTGGAGTGTTATTTTTTAGTGAAAAAAAATCATCCTATGGCAGTACAGCTGTACACGTGAGTAGATTTACGCAAGTTCCGAGACGCATTCGATTGCCCTCCAAAACCCCGGTAGGCATAAATACCGACACCCTGCAAAAAGTGTGTGCATTTCCCACCAGCTCACTCCACCTCCCACTCCACTCTCTATCACCCCGATCCCGATGGACGCTGGCGACAGCCATGGCCAGACGCCGACGACGCCGTCGTCCACGGAAACCCTGATGGCGGCGCTCCTCAATGTTCCAGCCGCGCAGCTCCCCGGCCTCGCGCGGGCGCTGGCCGCCGACGCGCGCCGGCTGCGCTCCCGCCTCGCGTTCCTCCTCCTCTCCCCGCCGCACTTCGCCCGCGCGCTCGCGCGGCTTCGCTCGATGCCTCTCCCCGCCAAGGCCGCGCTGCTCGGCCGCGCCCTCCTCCGCTCCCTCCTCCTGCTCCTCCCGGCGCTCTGCCCCGACCACCACCTCCTTCTCCAGCCGTCCGACCTCGACGCCGCGCTCCTCCTCCTCGCCATGTGCGACTCCTACTCCCCCGCGGCCGCGGACGCCTCCCCCGTCGACTGGCGCGCGGTGATCGCAGACAACGTGGTGGCGTCCGCGCTCTCCGTCTCCGGCCTCGGCGCCACGCCCTGGGCCGCACTCGCCCCGTACGTGGACGCGGCCGCCAAGTGCCGCCGGTTCGCGGAGGTCGCCGGCGCGGTGGCAGCTGGCGACAGTGGTACGACGACGAAGGACGGCGAGGGGAGCGGGGCCGCGTCGTACGCCGCCGTGCTGGCGCTGCCCCCAGCGGCGGGGGACGGCGCGCCATGCGCCATCTGCCGGGAGGAGATGGTGGCTCGCGGAGGACGCGGCGGCGTGTGCGGGCTCAGGCCATGCGGGCACCGGTTCCACTGGCGCTGCGCGCTGCGCTGGCTGGCCCGGCGCAACACCTGCCCGTGCTGCCGCGCCGAGCTGCCCGCCGAGGACCCGCTCGCGGAGACGCGGCGGCTGTGGCGGGGCGTCGAGAGGATGGCGCGCGGCGGGTGAAGTGTGTACATGAACATGATCGATGGGACGCTGGACGCACGCGCTTGGTTGCTTTCGTCTGTCGCGGTACGTGGTTTCAAGTACTAGCGTCAGATTCTGGGAGGACGGCGATGGCTCTCCCGGTGGCGCTGGGACCTGTGGAGCATACCGAATAATGATGTGGGACTATTTTGTAAGATAAATGAACAAATAAAACTGTGAAGAGCATGCTTGAGATTGTCGCTTGCTAATTGTTTGGCCATATATACCATTATACCGTATCATGATTTATTTGGAATGAGGGTGAATGATTTGGTGACCTTTTTTTAGGGCAATGATTTGGTTAGTTTTGTATTACTAGTTTGTGTGGATCAGATCGATGTTCAAGCAAGTATAAAGGAGAGCTGGAGGGGGAGAGGATAGGCTCATAGGTAACGTCGTTTTGCAGCATAAAGCCTGCTTTTTATGCATTTTGGTGATCGTGTGCGTGCCCGCCGTGGTATTGGCAAGGGCTCGCAAGGCTTCATGGAACTGTGGATAATGAGTCGTACTGCTATTACTTGTTGTAGAATTTTTAATTACTCTCTCCGTTTCAAATTATAAGTCATTTAAAAAATCTTGAAGAATCAAAGCATATTAAGTTTGACTAAAATTATTGAGAGAAATACAAAGATTTCTGACATCAAATAGTTATACTAATAAATATATATAATTAATGAAGAATCTAATGATACTTTATTTTGATATTATAAATGCTATTATCTTATTATATAAATTTGATCAAACTTAAAATGCTTTGACTTTCCTGAAATGACTTATAATAATTTGTTAGAGAGAGAGTAGCAGACTAAGAGACTAGCTAGGCAGGCTACTCTCCGTTTATGCAGCAGCTTCATCGGCTGCCCTGTCTCAAGCCTCCCAAGCAGCTATCTCCTCTTCAAGCTACTGTTAATTCAAAAATATTAATAACAAAAAATTAAAACAAACATTCAAATATATATATATATATAGAAAATTTTTCCTACTCCTAGGGAGTAGTTACTCCCTCCTCTAAACTACATACCTCAGGTACCGCAGCACACCCTGTTCGTTTGAGTTATTCAGCGGAATCAGCAGGCATCGAGCAGTGTTTTTCTCTCACAACAAACCAGCGAACAGTACTTTCAGCCACAATAAACCAGCGAAACGAATAGGCTGGCACTCCCTTAGCGGGTGAGCAAGTCGAACCCGTTAAGTCATGTATACGGTTGACGATGGCACATTATACTCCGGTATATTTTCACCACAGAGGAATTGTTTTTTAATAGTCCGTTCAAACTGATCTATCCCGCGAAATATTCTCCGATTCAACAAAGCATAAGCCTCCGTTCTCATCTAATCCACCGGGGCTTACAGAGTCGAGGGCAGGCCATTCTCTCGGCACGGCGGCAGGGCACTCCTGCACAGCACGGCGGCAGGACACCGCCTCCGTCATACGGTGTCGGGCTTCATTGTGCACAAGCAGGCTTGCCGCTGTCTCGGCTGCACTCCTGTACGGCAGAGGAGAGGCGCAGGTATGTTTTGATGATTGACAATTTTCGTATTTATTGATCTCGTTAGATAGATCACAACCTGCTGCCTGTCTTCTACTTGTATCTGCATCTGTTCGCTATAGTACTGTGAGTCACGCGGTCCTGATGCTTACAGATCATGGCAGGCGTAAGTATTAGCCAAGGATGTCGTGACCCCTGCCTTTCACGTGTTAGTCAAAATGTGTCAAAAGCTATTCTAGTAGTTGCATCATCTATTGCCAATTTGTGAGTTCAGAAATTTGATTGTTTTGAGATTAGAGTATCATCTGATACTTTTTAGATTAGACTAGAGTATCATTGCATACTTTCTCAGATTTGACATTTTATTTGACTTCTGTATAACCATTTTTTTATTTTCATTGAAGATGGGGAAAACACCATCAACCGTCAACGGATCAGGTGGTTCAAGCTCAAAAAGATCAGCATTTACCAAAGCATTGCAACATGTTCACCGGAAAAATGGGATCCACCTTGCACCAAACACAGCAACCAATGCTAGTACTCCACGATCAAAGGGTGCTAGTAATAAAGCAAGGAAATCTAGAAAAGGTACAGTATACACAAGGAGTTCCCCTATATTGACTTCAGACATTTTCAGTAGCATAGAAGATGAAACTAGGTTGCAGCTGATTAAAGACATGGGATTCCAAGGTTTCAAGTACCATAATATCCACAAGTCAAATAAGGATTTTGCTGCATGGCTGCTTCCACTGTACCTTACTTTCTGGTACTAGATCTGAAATCAAGTTGACAGAACCTGATGTCAACTTGATCCTGGGAATTCCATGTGAGGGAAAACCCATAGTACCTGCAACGCATCAAGAAGTGGTTACAATGAAAAAATATATCTGCAATGTTTTTGGAAAGGAATCATTTGAGCAAATCACCTTGCCATTCCTCACCGGTATTTTATACAAGAAACCTGATTGTCCGATGGTTACCAAATTCAAAACTGCACTCATAATGGTCCTTGTGACCATTTTTTTAGCCCCAGTTTCTCTCAACAGTCACATATCAACAAGGTATATGACGGCCTTGGTTGACATTGAAAATGTGCAAAACTATAACGGGGCAAAGTTTGTCATCGACGAGCTAAAAGTTGCAGCGGATTCTCTGCATAACAAGCTAAAAAATGGCAAAAGTGCAGGCTACATCAATGGTTGCATAATATTACTTCAGGTAGACCATAATTACTTCTTTTCTAAATTATGATACAAACTGTATCCTACTTTGTTATTGTCATCCATAATATGAATATGTCTGACATATTCATATTTCTAACATTTGTTACAGATTTTCTATTTGGACAACCTTGAAAATGGTAACAACACTCCTGAACACAACTGCTTTCCTCGCATCAGATCATATGACGACAAAATCATGGATGAGTTCATAAAGAAAGACATGATCTTACATAATCGATTTCCATTCCCATCTTTTGGAAAGCTCAAGGTACCTTTCTGTACCCTCATTATTTGTCTAAACTACTTCAGTATCTACCTAATTTTAATAATTTTGTTCACAGCTCCATGATCGCCGTCATGTTTGCTACAGCAACAACACATTTGCCACTCAAGTTGAGGTACTGATGCATATGCAGCCTTGGATGATACCAGCACAAGATAGTTTCTCTGTGGCTGTGACACAATGATTTAATTTGCACATATTATCTCTTTATCTTTCAGATTCGATATGACACTATACTCATCTGATTTTAGGAGTATGAGGCCATACTAATTGACAATCCCCTACAATTTAATAATAATATCATCATAGTATGATGTCATACTTCTCAGAATTGTTACTACTTCTTATTATTTTTGCATCTGAACACTTTTTACTTTACCAGGACATTTGAGGTAATATTTGCATATGCCTCTGCTTTCTTTCAGTTAATCCACATACTAAATCTGATTAGTATCAATCCATATAAATCTCATTAATAAAACCTAAATTGGTATCAACCCATACTAATAATCTAAGTACATCCACATACTAAATGTCATTTAGTATCTGCCCACACTAACCAATTCATTTAGTATCAGTCCATACTACTAATCTGAATGAGTACATCCACATGCAACTTGCAAATCTTCTTCAGCTCATGCCACTTGCAAATCTTGCTTGTAGTATGCGCACATACCTCTCCCCCGACCTGCATCTCCTCAGCTCTGTGGACAATACTGAAACAAAATACAAATTACAAATCTCGGATACAAATTTCAAACGAACAAACAGATGCGGTGTACATAAAACATACTAAGTTACCTTGCACTTGGCATCATAGCCGGCTGCGGTGTATTAGGGCAAAGGATGCTATAATGTCCCAGATGACCACATCTCTCACAAACCCTTCCTGGTAGACGGAACCGGGCCGCAGCACGGCCGCATGTGACCCTGTTATGTCCGGCTACTCCGCACCTGCTACAACGACGACGGCGAACAAGGCACCAATCCTCGTTCCGGCCACCCGTATCGACTCCATGGTTGTACCTGATCATAGCACCTTCCATACTTTCATTCTCGGTTGATCTGCAAAATCTTGCGTGCATTAATCACAGCACACAGTACACATCTACCAGTCCAAAAAACCAATAACTGACATGGGTGTCGTACCTCCTTTCATCCTCACGAGTTCCATCTGCACCTCCACCATCCTCCACGAAGATGTTACGGATCTGAGCTGTGGTGGGATGCTTATATATGGAGGCAGGTTTGAGCGTTAGTACGTCTCCATACTTGCGGCTTTAGGTTTCTGTAGATCGAAACTCCAGGTCGATCGTGGTAGTATGGATGAGGACATTGTGGAGTTCATCTTCGTGGAGGATGGTGGAGGTGCAGATGGAGCTCGTGAGGATGAAAGGAGGTACGACACCCATGTCAGTTATTGGTTTTTTTGGACTGGTAGTACTGTGTGCTGTGATTAATGCACGCAAGATTTTGCAGCGAGAATGAAAGTATGGAAGGTGCTATGATCAGGTACAACCATGGAGTCGATACGGGTGGCCGGAACGAGGATTGGTGCCTTGTTCGCCGTCGTCGTTGTAGCAGGTGCGGAGTAGCCGGACATAACAGGGTCACATGCGGCCGTGCTGCGGCCCGGTTCCGTCTACCAGGAAGGGTTTGTGAGAGATGTGGTCATCTGGGACATTATAGCATCCTTTGCCCTAATACACCACAGCCGGCTATGATGCCAAGTGCAAGGTAACTTAGTATGTTTTCTGTACACCGCATCTGTTTGTTCGTTTGAGATTTGTATCCGAGATTTGTAATTTGTATTTTGTTTCAGTATTGTCCACAGAGCTGAGGAGATGCAGGTCGGGGGAGAGGTATGTGCGCATACTACAAGCAAGATTTGCAAGTGGCATGAGCTGAAGAAGATTTGCAAGTTGCATGTGGATGTACTCATTCAGATTAGTAGTATGGACTGATACTAAATGAATTGGTTAGTGTGGGCAGATACTAAATGACATTTAGTATGTAGATGTACTTAGATTATTAGTATGGGTTGATACCAATTTAGGTTTTATTAATGAGATTTATATGGATTGATACTAATTAGATTTAGTATGTGGATTAACTGAAAGAAAGCAGAGGCATATGCAAATATTACCTCAAATGTCCTGGTAAAGTAAAAAGTGTTCAGATGCAAAAATAATAAGAAGTAGTAACATTTCTGAGAAGTATGACATCATACTATGATGATATTATTATTAAATGGTAGGGGATTGTCAATTAGTATGGCCTCATACTCCTAAAATCATATGAGTATAGTGTCATATCGAATCTGAAAGATAAAGAGATAATATGTGCAAATTAAATCATTGTGTCACAGCCACAGAGAAACTATCTTGTGATGGTATCATCCAAGGCTGCATATGCATCAGTACCTCAACTTGAGTGGCAAATGTGTTGTTGCTGTAGCAAACATGACGGCGATCACGGAGCTGTGAACAAAATTATTAAAATTAGGTAGATACTGAAGTAGTTTAGACAAATAATGAGGGTACAGAAAGGTACCTTGAGCTTTCCAAAAGATGGGAATGGAAATCGATTATGTAAGATCATGTCTTTCTTTATGAACTCATCCATGATTTTGTTGTCATATGATCTGATGCGAGGAAAGCAGTTGTGTTCAGGAGTGTTGTTACCATTTTCAAGGTTGTCCAAATAGAAAATCTGTAACAAATGTTAGAAATATGAATATGTCAGACATATTCATATTATGGATGACAATAACAAAGTAGGATACAGTTTGTATCATAATTTAGAAAAGAAGTAATTATGGTCTACCTGAAGTAATATTATGCAACCATTGATGTAGCCTGCGCTTTTGCCATTTTTTAGCTTGTTATGCAGAGAATCCGCTGCAACTTTTAGCTGGATGACAAACTTTGCCCCGTTATAGTTTTGCACATTTTCAATGTCAACCAAGGCCGTCATATACCTTGTTGATATGTGACTGTTGAGAGAAACCGGGGCTAAAAAAATGGTCACAAGGACCATTATGAGTGCAGTTTTGAATTTGGTAACCATCGAACAATCAGGTTTCTTGTATAAAATACCGGTGAGGAATGGCAAGGTGATTTGCTCAAATGATTCCTTTCAAAAAAACATTGTAGATATATTTTTTCATTGTAACCACTTCTTGATGCGTTGCAGGTACTATGGGCTTTTCCTCACATGGAATTCCCACGATCGAAGTTGACATCAGGTTCTGTCAACCTGATTTCAGATCTAGTACCAGAAAGTAAGGTACAGTGGAAGCAGCCATGCAGCAAAATCCTTATTTGACTTGTGGATATTATGGTACTTGAAACCTTGGAATCCCATGTCTTTAATCAACTGCAACCTAGTTTCATCTTCTATACTACTGAAAATGTCTGAAGTCAATATAGGGGAACTCCTTGTGTATACTGTACCTCTGCCCCTCCCAGGCGAGAAACCAAAACTGACGTGTTTAAGGTAGCGTTTGGATCTATAGGTATTTTACAATTCAAATAAAAAAATCCCAAAATCTGAAAATACCATCTAAACACTCTAAGTGCATCTTCAAGGGATCAGTCAAATTATTTTCTAAATGTAAATTTGGCTATTATTAAAGGAAAAACGTCTCCAACAGACTATATAAATGATTCTTCAAATTTAGTAGCTCTCCATCTCACCTTATTCGCTCTTTACTTTTGGATAGCCTACCTCACTAGTCATCCAGTCTCTTGGTTTTACAGAGTCTGTTGAAGTACTCTCGTATTTATTGTCAAATATATTTTAGAGAGTAGCTAAATCAATAAATGCGGCTAGTCTTTTTGACTAATATCTTGGAGATGCTAAAACTTTAGGAGATTCCAACACAAAAACATGTAATTAAAAAAATATTAGAAATTACTTTTATCCAGAATCCGGATTTAGAATTCATTCGAACGGGACCTAATTAATGTGACCCCAAACATTTTTACACATGCGCTTCTTTCAGGTGATAATAAGGCCCTATTTAGTTCTTACTCAAAAACTTTACAGTCCATCCCATCGAATGTTTGAACACATGCACAAAGCATTAAATATAGATAAAAAATAACTAATTATACAGTTTATATGTATTTTATGAGATGAATCTTGTAAACCTAATTAGTCTATGATTGGACACCGTTATAATTACACATGTGCTGAACACGGCCTAAATCACCGGCCTAAGATTTCGTCTTGAACCCTCGTTAATGGCGCCAGTGTCGTTCGGGGAGAAAACCCCAACTCCGCTCACCATCTCCATTAGCGCCCAAATCCACGCCACCCACTTCCGCCGTGAGACCCCATATAGTGCGTCGCCATTCGTCCTCCGCCGAGTCCCGCCGGAGGCTACCGGGCTGGCATTGCCCACCATCGTCTCTGCTCCGCGCCTCCGCCCGTTTTCCTCCGCCTCCGTGCTCCAACCAGGTTCGCCGTTCGTCGAATCCAGGAGCGCTGCCCCTCCCGTCGTCCTTGCTTCCCCGAATTTCATCCGCCTCGGTGCTCCAAGCAGGCTCGGCGGCCGGTCGAATCCTGGCCGGACCATTACCGGTTAGCATCGCTCCTCTCCGTCTCTGCTTCCCGTTACTCCCGCTCCTACACAGAAGTTTTGCCGCCGCTACTCGCCGGAGAAGACCACGGATTCGCCTCCAACACTGTCCGTCTACTATCCTCAGAGAAGATCCGAGGGTCGCCCCCAACAACACCTGCCAAGAACTCACGGAGAAGAGGCTGGAATCGCCCCCAATAGTACCCACCTGCACATGGAACAGATCCATAATTGGTGAGTATCCCTGGAGTCCTTTTATTGGCGTAGGAAATAAAATAATCCCCCATATACATTCAGTTCATTATCTTGTTGGTATTCTTTGAACCAATCTCATATCAATTTTTGTTGAGCCATTGACACCAAAGCATTTTATTACTGCCCTACCCCTAGCAAATAGACTAGTGATACTCGCTTTGCTTTTATCCATCAGAAAGCAATGGAAGATTATCCTTGTCTCACGTTTGGGAATAAAATTCACACCTGTACTCACGCCCTAATTTGCAGGGCTGAGAGGTAACAGTGTTCTGTTGCTCTGTTATTTATCCTCACGATGCTTTGGTAGTTTTCTTTACCTCAGTTAATAGTTAATTCATTAGCTGCACAAGTAGGTTAATTTTCATTGATGAGGGAAATTCAAACTGTGTCCATAGCTGAACCAAATTTGATATCCCTGGAGTCCTCTTGTTGGTGTATGAAATAAATTAATTACCCTTTTTGAATTACAGTCCGATATCTTGTTCATATTCTTTCAACCAATCTCATATAGATTTCGGTTGAGCCCATGTCATCAATGCATTTTGTTACTGCCCCACCCCTAGTAAAATAGATCAGCAATGATTGTCTTGCAGTATTTTATCCATCAGAAAGCAATAGTAGTTTATCATTGTCTCATGTTTGGGATTAAAATTCACACCTGCACTATCGCCTTAATCTGCAGGGCTGAGAGGTAACCGTGTCTTGTTGCTCTAATCTTTATCCCCACAATGCTTTGGTAGTTTTCTTTTACTCATTTAATAATTAAATCCATAGCTGCACAAGTAGGTTATTTTTTAGTGATGATGGACATAACAGTTCCTGCTTCCTCTCATACACCGCAGTTCACCCTTAACTGCTTCTTTTCAGTGTGATCCACCCTCGGTGCAAGATGAAGCAAAAACTTGATCATGTTCCTGAACGTGTTACAACAATTACTATATCAAACAGCCAGCAGTTTTATGAGATTCAAATTCCACTTTCAACTGGAGACAATGATGGCATGGCAAGCTCAGCGAATACCAATGCAGATGGTACTCATGATGCATCTAGTTCAATTCATGAGCGTGTTGTTCCAAGACACCACCAGAACAAAACCATACCAAAGAAATTTCAACAGAAGGGGGCTCAGTGTTCTTCTGCAGCAACCCCAAAGAGGAGAACACCCCATACCTCACAGCATGAAGACCTGCTTTCTAGTCCGACCAGATGCTCACCAATGCTGGCTGCATCACAAGATAACGACAACGATGTGAGTTCAGGTTTACTGCTTTATCAATCTCCCATTTACTAATGATTGTATACGTTTGATCATACTTCAACTCCAACTAGGATTTCGAACCAGCAATAAAATGCCCAAGGCCGAAGGTTCCTGCTCACAAAGATCCTAAATCAAAGAAATCTTCACTTCCATCCATACAGGAAGGGGTGAGCTAAACTGGCTTTACACATGCAGATGTATAACTATCCAGTTATATGTCCACACTGACATAATTTTACTCCCATAGGACGATGATGGTATACCGGGCAAGATTAACTGCCGCTGCACTCCCAATCATGTGCTCGACGCCATCAATAAACTTTCAGAACCACAAAAGAATAGGGTTCGCGAGCTTGGTTGGGGTAAATTTCTAGAAATTGCTATAGATGGTGTGGAGAGCAGGAACCTATTTCTTTATTTGCTGGACAGGGTGGATATAAACAGCATGTTTTTACGGGTCTCACCCAACATCGAACTACCTATCAACAAGGTAGCTGTTCATGCTGTGCTTGGTGTGCCAGCTGGCACAGAGGTCATTTCTAAGAAGTCCAGCAAGGAACTTTCTAATGCGAAGAGAGAGCTTATGGCTCAGCTTGGAATTGCAACAAACAAAATCACAGTCCCTCGGCTTTTGGAAGAGGTGGCTAAGGGAAATGCCGATGACCTCTCAATGAAATGCTTCTTCCTCATGATCTTCAACAGGTTCTTGTTTCCAGGGTCAGCATTTGACATCGCGAACACAGACTTGCAGTTCATTATGGATTTTCAAAACTTTGGCAAGGTTGATTGGCAACAGGCTGTGATAGATCACATCAGAACCTCTGCGAAAGAGTGGCAGTCTCCTGGTGCCAAAAACACAGCTAACCCTACAATTCGATCATGTGCTCCATTCCTCTTAGTACCATTCATTATGCATTCTATCTCCCCCCTTAATGTATTTTTTATTGTTCATCATGCATCAGCACTCATTAGTCCATGCAGATTTACTACCTCGAGAACCTAGATCACCCACTCAATGACAACAACCACCGGATGGTTGTGCCAAGGGCTGCTGTATTCTCAAAGCAATATATTTCTACGTTGACCAATGCAGATAGGTGGGCCGACAAAGATGATCGCATATGCTACGGCAAACTCCGGGTTCATTTTATACCGCTCCATCATTTAAAGAACATCATCTACATTTTTGTTTTTTTGATTCTTTCAGTCATACGAGACATAACACAGCTTGTTTTACATCCAGCAAAAAAATCCCATTGGTTCAGCTTACCAAAAGGTATACACCATGCAACATACTGCGGTCCCTGCATCTTTCCAACTACCTCAGTTGAGCGACCTGCTCAGAGGTGTCTTGGATAATGTGGCAGCCAGTTCAAACCCTCATTTCATACAACTTATTACGACGGTCGACCGTGACATCCGTGCCAACCAGAAGGTCATACATGAGCTCCATCACGCAAATGAGTGCCTCTTGATCAAGTTTTCAGAAGACGTCAAGGAACTTGCAAATGCCCCTACGCCTACACTTACAAATGTTCAACACCAGACCGGACAGCAGACAAGACCAGAGAGTAGTACACGTAACTTACAAGGGCCTACCTTACAGCGTAACGACGGTGGTACACCCCGTTCCACCCAAACTATGAGATTATCCTCTCTTTCACATACTACTGATTTTATTACATGCTCTCATATTTATTGTTTGTTTGCTTATTATCGCTACTGCTCCACAACTACTCATACACGGACTACTCTCATTTGTATATATTCAAACTGCAGCACAAATATCTTCAGATTTGGCTAGTCCGAGTCATACAGAGACCGCAACAGTATAAGTTGAACAGCCAGCGGATGCGACACAGCCAATCGCTGGTCCAGGTACATTTTAATTTCATCATTTTGCATACTAATATTTTTTAATGCATGTTATTACCAAGCTTACCAATATCGGCCAATTATAATGCATGTTTTCTTATATATTGTCAATTCAACACTATTACTCATAAACGTGTTAATGTTATATGTATTTATTCAAACTGCGGGCCACGTATCTTCATATTCAGCTGGTGCGAGACAAGAAGAAACTGTTGCATTTCGAGACGAGCAGGCAGCTGAACAGGAGCAGCCACTCACTGATCCAGGTATAAAATTATGGACTAACCTCCGGATATCCATATGCGTAATAGAATCCATACCTCTTAACGTCTGATATCTCGCAATTGGCGACCATAATGTCGATAACCTGCGTGCTACTACAAAAGGTACACCTCATATTCACGTTCATTATTACCGCAGCACCTGTCTTCGTTTATTTTACATTTTACTTTTCAAACTGGATGTGTAATCACAGGGGTTGATGTTGTCACAACGGGCCTACACATTCCGACAATGGTTGGCAAGCAGCTTGGGAAGCAGCCCCACGGATCAGCTCACTTAGGTACATAGTTTTATCAACACTTGTCTATTTTAATCTACTGACTATTCATAGGGACCATATCCTGTAAAATAAAACAAAGTAGATGGACAACGGCAAAAAAGATCTTGAAACAAAGATTTTGAAACTCACCCAAAAGATCTTAATAGTATCCTAGCGGTTAGTGAAGTTTCGATGTGCTATTCATTGTCATCTCATTTCCTCCTATCATTATTAAGTTTATATTATTCATGATCCATACGTAGATGCGGACCATTTCTCTTACTAATCAAACACCAAATCAATTAATTTTTTTTTGACCCATTACTTATACGGTCGATGAACGTGTACGTTTTTTACTCCGTCTTTGCTGGCGTCAGTATAAAATACCCATATGATATTATGAGTAATAAAAAATGATACTATTAGTAATAAAAAATACCGTGTCCAAGACTGACGCCCCGGTGAATAACAGAGTTAATTTTACTGCAGATCGGTCCTGACATAATTATTTATGCACCCAAATGATATTATTAGTAATAAAAAAATTCCCTATCCGAAGACCGGACGCCTCAGTGAATAATAGAGTTAATTTTATTGCTCATTGGTCCTTATGGAATTATTTAGAGACTCAAATGATACTATTAGTAGTAAAAAATTCCCTGTCTGAAGACCGGATGCCCCAGTGAATAACAGAGTTAATTTTACTGCACATCGGTCCTGACAGAATTACTTATGCACCCAAATGATATTATTAGAAATAAAAAAAATTCCTTGTCCGAAGACCGGACGCCCCGGTGAATAATAGAGTTAATTTTACTGCTCATTGGTCCTGACAGAATTTTTTAGAGACTCGAATGATACTAGTAGTAATAAAAAAATTCCCTGTCTGAAGATCAGACACGCCCCAGTGAATAACAGAGATACTATTAGGTTGAAATATAAATCAATAATATCCAGGCAGTTTAATGACTTCCGATCTGCTGTTGATCATCATATCATGCCCCCAATCAGTATTTAATAAATAATATTCTTAACACATACAAAGTGGCGGACCATTCGTCTTGCTAAACAAATCAAAAGAATAATTTTTTAGCATTACTCATACGTCCCATGGACGTGCCTACTTTTTACTGATGTGTTGGGCGGCGTCATTAATATAACCATATACCACTGCATGGCTGTTCCTGCTTGTTCCAAAATATACACTACATGCAAGTTGTGTTTTGCGCCTATTTATGCCCATAATCTTTACCACCGGGATTATGGTAGTATTATTCTGCACCAAATGCATGTATTAATTAAGACCAGCAATATAGCAGTGCTGAGTAATTTTGCATTCCAGTGACCCTACAATTGAGACTGAATAGTCGCTACGCACCGCTGTTACTACACATTGAATGTTATTAATATGCTGGAAGGAATATAAACATCATATTCTTCATCTGTCTTGCACGCACCGGTCTTCATTTTTATCACAAAGATATGGGAGGCCACCATGAGGACAGTCTTATTCGCAAGGAGCACCGGCGGGCTGCTGCAACGGCATCACATAGCACGAGGGGTCCTTTATCGTCTATGCAGCCACCAGTCACAGGTAGTCAGACTGGAGCGTCTCAAGCATTGCCCATGCCCATACCCATACAGGTCACTCCAGAAGATCTCGATCATGAAGACACTACCGACACACCTGCTACGCCACCAGCTACGCTCTCAGCTGCTGAAATCGTCACACCCGAAGTTGGGAAGACATACACACATGTGAGCCTTTTTGTTTTTATATTTTACTCACCTTTTATGATAAAAAATAGTATTTGTTTAAAATCTTTGTTTTTTCTCAACAGCCCCCAACTCTGCCAGAGGATATGATCCCAAAGGTGGGGATGTTTTTCGACACTAAAGAGCATGCATACGAGATGTTCAGGAGATATGCCGGTTTTCCAATTAAGTGGGATAGGAAAAAACATACTGTAAGGGACATATCCTGCTCAATGTCTGGAACATGGAAATACTATAAGCCTGAACAGCAGCGCACTCGCAATAAGTTCACAAAGAAGACCGGCTGCAAGGTTTACATGAAACTCAAACATGTGTCTGACATGGAAGGTAATAACAATGGCAAGGTTATGATAGACAAGATACGGCTTGACCATAACCATCCACTGTCAGACACACCTAGTGTAACAAAGCAAATGCGTTGCCACAAGAGAAAAGAAAAACAAGTAATGGATGATGCACTTGCTGAAACCGTCACGCCTGAAGTTGGGAATAGATACACACATGTGAGCCTTTTCGTTTTTATATTTTACTCACCTTTTATGATAAAAATTAGTACTTGTTGTTTAAAATCTTTGCTTTTTCTCAACAGCCCCCGACATTGCCAGAGGATATGATCCCAAAGGTGGGGATGTTTTTCAACACTGAAGAGCATGCATACGAGATGTTCAGCAGATATGCTGAAGCAACTGGTTTTCCAATTAAGTGGGATAGGAAAAAACGTACCGTAAGGGACATATCCTGCTCAATGTCTGGAACATGGAAATACTATAAGCCTGAACAACAGCGCACTCGCAATAAGTTCACAAAGAAGACCGGCTGCAAGGTTTACATGAAGCTCAAACATGTGTCTGACATGGAAGGTAATAACAATGGCAAGGTTATGATAGACAAGATACGGCTTGACCATAACCATCCACTGTCAGACACACCTTGGGTAACAAAGCAAATGCGCTGCCACAAGAGAAGAAAAACATGTAATGGATTATGTGGATCACCTTAATGAGCACAATGTACCAAGTACTGCTGTTCGGTCAATTCTTGGTGACATGTACGGAAATTAAAAAACTGACAAGTGGGCCATACCTAGCTGAGTATATGTTGGCTCGTTCTAATGGATATAGTGGTTTAGTTGTTTCTTACGAGTGATAAAACAGGAGTTATCGGCAGAGTTGAACATAATACATTTTATTAAATAATCTAAAAACATTATAGACACAGATGATGGAATGTGGACTGGATTTAAATGAAGAAACCATGCTTGTGTTTGAAGTAAAAAAGAAATATTATCTAAATGTGAATTGGATAAATGTACCTGTTCTCCAAGTCTTTCCTAGTAATAATGTATATATATAAAATAAAACAAAGATCTTGAAACTCACTCTCTGTATCTTCGCCTTAGCCTTGGTAAATGCAAGTTCCCTTCCTCCCATATCCCATATTCATGAAAGTACATCTTTCCATGTAGATGTATATATATTGGTAATATAAAGTGACCCATATTTTTTTACTTATTATAATATGTATAGGACACATTTTTTTACATTTTATTATGGACGATTCTAGCGTCCGGACGTCCGGCGCGCGAGTGCGTCCGGACGCCGGTCTCTTCCCAAAGCCCACCCGCCCCCCGCGCGGAATAGAATGGAACCACTCTCCCTCCCCGCGTATAGAATGGAATAGAACGAAACCCGCCCCTGTCCTCCACTCTCCACCGCGCCCCTGTCCCCCGTTCCCCAACACACACTGTTCCACCACCGCACCCATGTCCCAAAAAGAGCATGAAACACTTTAAGTGCAATATTGCAAACATATGGAAAAACTATGTAGTGCAATGTCGGGATATAAATACTGCAACATCGTAAAAATATACGGTGCAACATTGAAAAAATGCACTGCAACATCGAAAAATATGTACTACAACATCGAAAAAAAATATGTACTGCAACATTGAAAAACATATACTGCAACATCGAAAAAATATGTACTGCAACATCGAAAATTATGTACTGCAACATCGAAAAAAAACATCTGTTGCAACGACCCAAAAATCTTATTGCAACATTCGAAAATCATCTGTTGCAACATCCTGAAAAAACCATTGCAATATGGGAGAAACAGCAAAAAAAAAACCGTACAAAACAGCCCTTGAGCCATCACCTTCGAGCTCGTCGGAGGGAGGAGGGAATAGGACCCCAGAGCTCGCCGGAACCATAGCCATCGCCATGTCCCTCAGATCCAGAGGATGAGGAGGAGGAGCAAGAGCGCTCAGATCCAGCGGAGGAGGAAGATGAGAGCTTAGATCCAGAGAAGAACTCGATCTACCTCGCTGAAGCCGCCGCCGCCGTCCTCGTCTCCAGTGGGGGTCGCATGGAGGTCGCAGAGAGAGTGAGGGAGGGGCGGCAGCAACCTGGCGCGTGGGCGCGGCGTGCAGCCCGGAGAATGGTGCGCGGCGCGGTAGCAAGTAGGTGCGGAGGAGCGGGCGAGTGGGCGCGGGGGGTCACGAGATGGGATAAGGGGTCGGTAGGCGTGCTCGGTCGAGTCGTTCTGTGTGCGGGTCCGTCCGGAAGGGATGAACGCCCGCTCGTTTTATTATATTTTGTATGTAGCCCATATTTTTT
This sequence comes from Saccharum spontaneum, assembly GCA_022457205.1. NCBI lineage: Eukaryota > Viridiplantae > Streptophyta > Magnoliopsida > Poales > Poaceae > Saccharum > Saccharum spontaneum. The sequence continues at coordinate 35,047,839 of CM039612.1, forward strand.
ACTTATCTATACCAATAATAAAGAGGCAAAATTTCTGCCGTATTTTTTCTGCCTCCTCTGAATTACCTTTTCAGTCCGGGTTCGAATTCCTTTTCAAGTTCAATTTCCGTCCGTATTTTTATGGCTGCTCGCATGTATTCCGTCTTCCAGCACGTTCGCTCCTTGGAACTTGGTAGTCCCAGCGACAAAAACAACTTGCCTGTGAAAAATACGCCTAAAACTTCATGCCACAAGACCTGAACCCAGGTCTCCAATAACAGAAGAGAGACCCCACACCGAGGCACCATACGCTTTACATAATATAAAATAAAATATTTCCAGCACGTCCGCTCCTTGGAACTTGGTAGTCCCAGTGACAAAAGCAACTAGCATGTGAAAAATATACCTAAAACTTCATGCCACACGACCTGAACCCAGGTCTCCGATAACAGAAGAGACACCCCACACTGAGGCGCCATATGCTTTACATGATATAAAACAAAATGTTTTATATTTGATTCTCCTTTGAGCTGCATTGATTCGAGAAATCTAGATTGATACATAAATACTTGATTTCCTTTTTTTGTCTTACCTCAGCCGTGGAACAATACAAGATAAAATGTTATAAATGATTAGGTCAAAGTAATTTTGAAGTGCTTCATGATCATCTTGATTGCGCACTACAATAACTAAATTGCATTACAGTTATAATCTTGACCTGAAGATACTTCTAGGCTTGGTTGGTGCCGTAGTTTGGTTGCCACGGATATATCCTGTTTGAAACCGCTTAAAAGTAGATTCTCAGTTGCAGAATGCGACAATCATGCAAACACGTCATGATTGCGGTGATTTTCTCCTCGCATCAGGCCACGTGCCATGGGATTTGAACTAGAGTCCTGTTTTTTTGGTACCGCAACTCACGCCACAGACGCACTGCATGGTGAGCATGCACAAGCCGAGCCAAACATGATCAAAGTACGGCGAGCAAAATAAAAGCTACACTTACGGCAAAGTTTGGCAAGAAAATGAGACTATAACATATGAAAACAATGCTAAGAAAGTGTGACACATCGTAGTTATGACAGTGAACCACACAATTACATTAAAAACTATGGCGTGACTAACTTATTATGTGGCAAGTTGTGGTTATAAACCAAACAAACTCTAAGCTCCGCGTCCGTTCTTAGACTCTCAAGAAAAAGAGACTTCCGTTGCAATGCACGGGTATATTTGCTAGTGTATATATATTGATATAATAAAGTAAATCAAGTTACTCTGTTTAGTTAAAATATTTTTAGGTTTTGTCTTGCCTTAGGCCTTCAATTACCATTTAACAGCACCAGCCCCGGCTCGAAGAGTTATAATCGAAGCAAAACATGACGGAGTCTTGAGACGTGATGCACGGATTCTGTCTAGGGATCCGCGCGTGCACAAATGCCATGCATATCATAGTTGAGGGAGAATGAGAGATGCATCGTGCATGCCTTTGTGTGTGAGGTGGACGTGCCGCCGGGGATCATGGATCGTGGATGGCAATGTCATGCCGATCAAGATGGAACTGATCGTCGTTTTCTCCAAGTTTTGTTCCTGGCCCGGCACGGCATGTGCGAGGTGTGTACGTGCCCGGAGCCCACCTCGCCTTGGTACAAGAAATTGCATTCGTCGTTTTGCACTTGTCCTGTGTCAGCTTTGCTTGCTTGGACTCCACTACATCTCGTCTTATGCTCTCTGTCTTTCCACCTCTCACTGTAGCGTGAGATGTGCATGTCTTCTACAATCTGGACTGTTATACTGATACTGTGTCGTGGGCGAGTTAGCAACAGGTAGCGTGATGGGATGGTCTAGAAGCTGTGTGAGTTGCAAAGGGTATGCATCCAAGCATCCAACGGGATAAGACACTTCCAATATCTTTTATATCTTCGTGGCTTCAGGATGGTATAAGGATCATGCACGCACATTTTTCAAATGTTTCGGGGACGGAAGCTCCACGCGAGCTGCTAGGAGCTCCAGTATTTTCCAGGTGCACAAAGATAGAAAAATCATCCGTGTTCACCGTTTCAATGCAAGTTCGAACAAGCAAATAGAATCTTACGAACGATCATGTGATTCGATTGGTTCATGTTTGTGATTCGGTTCATGTTTGAGGTTCGGTGTCTTCTTCCCGAAGAGAACATTGTTCTTTTCTGGGATCACGTTTTAATGTCAGAAGAAGTTGTGCAGAATGTGTCAAAAGGTCACAAATTCAGCCCATTTATTAAGACTAGGGCCTTGTTTAGATGTCTTCAAAATTTCAAATTTTTACTTTTCGTCTATTCACATCGAATCTTTGACACATGCATGGAACATTAAATATAGATAAAAAATAACTAATTGTACAGTTTAACTGTAAATCACGAGACGAATCTTTTGAGCCAAATTAGTCCATGATTGGACACTAATTGTCAAATACAAATGAAAGTGCTACAGTAGCCAAATTCTAAAAGTTTTTGCATCCAAATAAGGCCTAGGTCCCATTTCTTGTTCGAGATGGGCCTGGCCTATTGTTTTGCTCTCTTACCAGAAACGGGAGCAAACGTGAATTCGTAGCCAAGTTTCTAGAACACAAAGAGTGCTCGAGTGAGGACTGGAGAGCAGTTGGTCGTGAGTTTGAGGCTTGCTCGTCTCACGTCTCCCACCGAGGTTTTTCTCTAATTATTTTTAGGATGGTGGATGCCTCACACGGATGGACCATAACCATCATATCTCTTAGCCGTGTTCTAGTTGACCTAGATATAGGTTATAGATCTATGTGTGTGCGCGTGTGGTGTGAGTTGGTGTGTTCAGATACTACAATTTGTATAAAAGGTTGAGGTAGTAAAAAAAAGTACCTGCATAGGTGTAGAGCAGAGTTGTCGTCGAAAACCTTCTTCTGTTTCAACACCCTGCGAAAGTCGCATATCAACTTTCGTCTCTCGTGAAACGTTACAAAAGTCCCACATCACAGTCTCCAATGACAAAAACCTCTTATTTATACCGCTCTCACCACCGCTTTTACCCAGTCTTGTACTCATAATCTATCGCAAATGCTAGGATTAGGGCGTCCGGACGGTTATCTTTCCGTCGGATGCCTCATCCACCGCTAACTCTCCACTCCCGAGTTAAAAAAAACTCCCCACTCCCTGCTCGTCAAATGCTTGCATATCCTTTCATTCCCTGCTCGCTCCCTGTGCTACATCAACCCACATGTCTTCTTTGTAGCCGTGCTTTGCTCCCAGGTGATCCCCACCAACCTCCGTTTCCTCCCATGGAAGGCGTCTGTATGTATGGACGAGTCTGCACCCCGCGACTCCGCCACTCTGCCACGTTCATCACAACTCCCCACTCGCCCTCTACGCCACCGAGGTCCATGCCGCCGCCGAGCACACCAGCAACCTCCACGCGCTGCCCACCCGCCATATACGCTGCCCGTGCCACCCCCACCCTGCCCTCTGCGCGCCACTGCCCAGCTCCGTGTTGCCGGTGAGCACACCGGTGACCTCCACGCGCTAACGAGCCTCCATTCGTTGAAGCAACAAGGAGATGTTTTGCACTAAAAGCGCATGTTGCAACCGTATGTTTCAAGTGTTTCAAAGGTATATATGTTACAAGCATTTTATATCGATGTTGCAAAAGTAGATCAAGATGTTACACATGTTGCAATGACTGTACACGTATGTTTCAAGTTTATGTTTCATGTGTTTCAGACGTATGTTTCAAGTGTAATGGCTATACACGTATGTTTTAAGTGTATGTTTCATGTGTTTCAGATGTATGTTTCAAGTGTTTTATCTGGATGTTGCAAAAGTAGATATGGATGTTGTATATACATCCATGTTAAAAAGTGTATGTTTCAAGTGTTTCATGCATATGTTGCAAGTGTTCCATCTAGATGTTGCATATGTTTTGCAATGACTACACACGTGTTTTCATATATTTTTTAGGTGTTTGCAAGTGTTTCAGATGTATGGTACAAGTGTTTCAGCTGTTTTGGATGTATGTTGCAAGTGTTTCAGATGTACGTTACAAGTGTTTTAGCCGTTTCGGACATATGTTAAAAGTGTTTCATCTGGATGTTACAAAAGTATATTTGGTGTTGCACATGTTGCAATGGGATCCACCTACCGCAGGCGCCACTGTGGGTGACCGTGCGAGGGCCTGAGGCTAGCAGATGCATCCGCGGCACGAATACAGAGGCGGGACAGATGACTGGGACCCAAAGGTGTGACATGCCACAACTACTGTAAACTTTTTGAGTCAGGCAAAAAGGATTTACCGAGGCGGGCATCACAATCGCCTCAGTCAAAAGGTCACGGTAAATAAATCTTTATCAAGACGGTTGAAATGCCTGCCTCGGTAAATCAAATAAAAAATAAAAAAAGTGGATAAGCCTGGTGAGCCCATCCATGGGCTCACTGAACCCATCCACGAGCCACTGCCGTTGCTGCTAGCATCCTCGCCGGACCGTGCATAGCACCAGGATCCGGCCACCCGCCACCAGATCCACTGTGTCCTCGTGGAAGACGCCGGATCCGCTGCATCCTCGCCAGAGACGCAGGTCGGAGACGCCGGATCCACTCTACCCATGCCAAATCCGTTGTGTCCTCACTGGAGAAGCCGGATCTGCTGCGTCCTCGCAGGAGACGCAGGTCGGAGATGCCGGATCTACTGCGCCCGCACCGAGGCCCCACATCGGGGCTCCTTCACACAGCCCACATAGCCCATCCACGATCGCCGGATCTGGGAGAGGAAGAGGAGAGGGTCGCCGGTGGGGGAGAGAGAGCAGGGCGCAAGATCCACACCGCCGGCACCGAGCACGAGATCCGCGCCACCCTGGCTGGCCACCCGCGCCCACGCCGCCCTAACTCCTTGTATCGAGTGAGGGAGAGAGTGGAAGAAAGAGATGGATCAGGTGAGGGAGAAAGGGAGAGACGGCTGAGGGAGGGAGAAATGATTGAGTGAAACCCTAACTCCTTGTAATAGGCCCGATCGATGGATTGGTTTGGGCTTTTGCTGGGCCTCATCTATATTTTCCCGCCTACGAAAATCACTTGATTTTTGGAGGCGGACCTCTTATAATGCCCGCCTCGGTTAATAGATCTTAGGAGACGGTTAAATAGATTTTGTGAGATGGTTAATGGTGACCTCCTCGGTTCTAGGCATTAACCGAGGCGGTTAAAATGCCTGCCCGCCTCTGAGACCCTTTGCCAAACGCCTCGGTATAGTTTTTTGGTAACAGTGTGCAAACCATGCTAGGCCCCCTCGCTAGTGGTTCGGCTGTGACTGGGCACTGGCGCCCACGGGTCGGTACTCGTGCGGTCGTGCACGAACAGGGAGGGGAGGCCGGTCCGTGCGCGGGCCGTGCGAGCTGAGCGTCTGATATTTGAAGCTGCGCCGGATGTCCAGGCATAGGTAACTCCCATAATCTATAGAATCGCACTCTGATTACAGTAGTTAGCACCTCCCTTGTGTCGATTCTGGCGCCCCGTACACGTAGAGGAGTCGATGATGAGAAATTGGACAAGTTGCAGTGTTGCCCTTTAATTTGGGTGCCTTTGGTGCACGTACTGCAGAGTGCGAAGTCCGGGATAGTGGAGCATGCCATCGTGCATGTGTCCAACCACAGGATCCGCGCTCGATCGCCACTTGCCAGGACGCGGCGGCTCCAGATTGTCTCCGAGCTCTTGAGCAAGCGATCCATCTTTTAGCACGCGGCGCTGCCCCCACGGCCCCACCCCACTGCTGCTTCTGCGGCTACCTGCCACCCGTGCCACCACCGCCGCTGTGTCCTATCCCGCGTCGCCTTCGCCCAGCCACATCCCACGACACCGTCGTTCACTGCTTCGAGGACGGAGCACCTAGAAGGAGAAGGAGCGTCGCCCGGGCGCCTCGCTCAGCACCGTCTGTTCTTGCTGCCCTCCCCCACCGGTACTCCGTCCGCGGCACGTCGCCGGCGCATGAGGCAGGCCTGGCAGAGTAGGCGAGCCAGCGCTACTCCCTTCTCTACTAAAGAAAGAGCCCCCTCCCTACTTTGACTTGCCACCGCCGTAGCAGCCCCGCCCTGCCCTCCTCCGCGCCATCACCTCCTCATCATAGAGCAGGAGTGCCCTCGGATCCGTGCATCTTCATCGCCGCGGAGGTACACAGGGCTGCAGAGCGGGCGTCAGCGGTAGGGGCAGCATAGATATGACCTCGGCTTGATCACATTCTCCACCGAGCAGGAGATTCACGATGTCCTCCTTCAGACCTCGATTCCTGTAGTCCATGGCGTGTGTTGGTATTTATAAGTGCAAATAGAATATGAAGGATTTCGCAAGCGCACAAAATACCATTGTAGCATTTTACCGGGAGTATTGCAGGTATCATTATTTATATTTTACCACAGAGAAACAATGGAGTAAAGACTTATTGAGTAATAAAGGAATATCTATCAGTCAACATTCCAACATAACTAGAGCAAGGGTAAATGTAATGACATGAATTTATGTACAATGACACTCAGGGGATTGATCATTAAAGATAAATAACTAGTTAACTCGGGAGAACAACGAGTGAGGTGGATTCATATGATGTTCTTATTGCAAGGTCAAAGTATACCCAACTATAATTAAGACTAACTCTACACTCTTGTGCACTTCGGGACGCTGCTAGATGGTAGAGCTCCGCAAAAGATAACTCTACTGACGCGACTACGGTCCTACAATTTAAGAACCTATTCACATGGGGTGGACTATAGAGGATAGACGGGGTTGTCACCTCCCGCTGCTACCACACGGCCAGGGAACAGGGTGCACTCACAGGCAGAGCATCGTATAAGCACCATGTTTGCACGAGGCTCGACTACTTAGCTCAACCAGTAAACTAGCAGGCTAAGCGCTCTATGAACCCGTACACAAAAGTAATGTTAACCTTTAACTAAGTGAGATATATAGTCAAAGTAAGTATAGTCATGTAGATAGGAATATGATAAATTGATAGTAAGTTTTACAAGATGTAGAAGTGAAGATACAAGGCTTGTCGAGCCTCTAAGACTAGATTCAGAACTTAAGCATGAGCCCAACTCGACCCTTACTCTCGAGCTACTAATCTACTACATTGTAAAGTTCTAGACCTAATCCTCCTAGTGTATGTTGATCTGAATGAGAGATATGAATTAGGGTTTCAGGATGTCTCCAGGGAGGGGGCTAGGAGCTGCTATATATAAGGGGAACCATCAATTCTGAGCCCTTAGATCAAACTGACTTAAAACAACAACATAGATTTGATCCTTAAGACGGCGGAGAACCGACGTAACAAGGAGGGACTAACTGGTGGGGCTAGTAGGCCGGCCGGCCTGCAGGTGGGGCCGGTCGGCCCCCCCTGTCAGCCTCTTGACTCGATCTTCGATGGAGAGTCTTCTGGAGTGTTCTGGACTCTTCCTAAGTCGGTTTCGTCGCGGATAAACATGATTTAATCTGATGATTGGATCCACCTTGACAGTTTTCTGAATAAATCCTCTTGCAAACATAAATTCACCAAAACTTGTGAAATCTATTAGTTTAAACCCCCTAGACCTATGTTTGGTGATGGAATTAAGTACATATGCAGTATATGTTAACGATTTATGATTGATGTTAACGACCGTCAACAGCGGGCAGCTGCGGCATCCACGGGCCGAGGTTGTGGCGGCTATCCAAAAGTTGTGGTATTGGCAGCCACATGTGTCATTTACAATTGTTGCAGAATGGCTCAAATTTTCACACCGAATGCCTTCACAATGCACCAAATCTTTGGAATTCCTCTTGGTGGCTGAAGAATTCGGACTTCAAAATTAGAGAAAGACATTTTGCAAATGACACTGCAACAAGCATTTAGGTTTAGGGTTTTCAAGTGCAAAAGCTTGGGTGCTGAGAATTCAAAGTAAATATTGTCCCAGTTCAAAGTTTGTATATTCAGAGGGCAAGCATTTATTCTGACCAGTGATTACATACTTTATCTCTCTCCTAATTTTTTAAAGTTGATTCATGTCCTTTTAGTAGAGGGAGGTTTATTGTGAGGTCAGCTATAACTTATGGATTTAAGTTCCATGGTATTGTTTTTTTTTTATCCAATCATGTGCCTCTTCTTTATTGTATGCCTGCATGTAAAGTTAGATATTGATACATGCTACTATAATGTAAGTTTTTGTGATCTTTTTTCTAAATTTAGTCAGATGTTTTTAACAAGTTTACTTCTACTTATATATGTAAGTGAAACCATCTCCCCGCCCATTCACAACCCACACACCCGCTATCCCGAAAGAGAAAAACAAATAAGTTAGATTAAAAAACAGTGGCAAAAAAAGTTAGACAGGAGAAATAGAGAACCAAAAATAAATAGGCTGAATTGTCGAAAAATAAAAGCTAATCGGCCGTAGAAAACCAGACTATAGAAGCTAAATGAGCCTTGGACTGAAGGTAAACAGGGGAACCGGACTCTAAAAGCCGTGGGTCTGCGCTGCTAGCGCTCCGCAACGTGCACGCATCGCTGCCGGTCCCGACGCGCGCGCGTCGCTGCCCGTTCGAGCGCACGCGCGCGGAGGAAGATCGCCGCACTTGCAATCCAATTAGCTAGCTCTATTCAATATATTTGTTCAAATTTTACTATTCTTTCTGCGATTTTATATTCAGTACTCAAATACATTAATTTCTACTATAGTATTCTAAAGTTGAATAGCTTTATAATTGAAGGATTTTAATTTCCAGTAGCAAAACACATGGTCCTTAGGTTTGTTTACAGGACTGAAAGCTTACCTGCATTCTTATTATGTTTTTTTGGAACAACTTATGATTTATCACCTGATAATCACAAGCTTCAGGGCACTATTTTTTTAACAATATATTGCCTGATTCTGAGTGACTTACAAAGCATGAGAAAGTAGTTGACTCAAAATGTCAAATCCAGAGACGAGAGAGTTGTTTTTGAGATGCACTGGTCTTTATAGACTCAGTTAATTGTATTGTGGTTGAAACAATGCATTTGGTCTTGCTTAGAGCTAATTATTTATACATTTCATTGTAATAACTTTCAGTTCAACTATTGGGCACTATGCTGTTATGCATATGTTGTTATTTTCCATCTCTACCTTACCTTAATGTTTATTGATGAAGATGGTTTTTGTTATTTCATTCCACTGAATGCATTTAGAGATTATTTACAGCAAAGTACTTCACCTATTTTTTTCTCCTTTATGGACCTTCAGGCACTTGGAAGACATTTCATCAGGCCTTCTTTTTCTGAGTTGGTTTTGGTTGGAATGCTGTCAGATGGTTCATCAACTCTTTGTTATGCCTAAGTAGGTTGTTCATTTGCCTGATCCATTCTATTTATGGGTTGTTTGGATGTCTTAACCATGTGTTTTTAAATTCACAAGGTTAAAGCTTCATTGGGAGCTATTATGCACTTTGACCTGGAATTTCAGTTGTAATTCCCCTGGTTAATAATAAGTCTCCAAAACATGGATGTTAATAATTCGGTGGAGTAGGGGTGCACACACCACCAAACCCACAGCCAGGCACATCAGTTTCCTCCTCAGCCCATGGCCAGGGCCATTTTGATTAGATGCAAGACTGTGTTCAACCCATATTGGATTGGACTGTTGCGAGTAGAACCAAATGGACTTGCCTGGCATAGCCCAGGCTGGCCGATAGTCTTGCCTGACACTATTACCAATCTCCCGCAACAGTCTAAGGGCCTGTTTGGTTTGGGTGTTAAAGTTTAACAAACACTGTAGTACTTTCGTCTTATTTGACAAAAAGTTTTCAATTTTGGACTAATTAGGCTTAATAGATTCGTCTCGTAAATTACTCCTAATCTGTGTCGACATGCATGCAATTAGTCTACATTTAGTGCTCCATGCATTTACCGCAACATTGATGTGATAGGAGTTAAACTTTAACATGTTGTAACCAAACGGGGCCTAAGCTCAGTTTGTTTTGCTGACTTTATACCTTATCCTTACATAAGTCCTTTTGCAAGTGAAGAAACATTTTCATATGCCAAACTCATTGAGTTTCAGTATCCTGGATCCTAAGTTAATGAAGCTGAAATTTTGATATTATACCATGTTTCAATTTTATCTTTTGTGTTCCTATTATCTGTGCAACTAACATATTTGTATCAGTTATTAGGATGTAAGAGACCTTACTTATTATCGATCAATGCAGGTGGCTACAATGTTAGGCAGGATGATGGTGTCACAGCTGGTGAAGCATGGCTACATGGCCACATTGACAAGTTACGTTTATTCGAGTGGGTGCTTGCGGTGCCGGGCAGGATTTATGTTTCTGGATTTCTATCGTTGGATTTCCTACCTTTGTTGTGGTTCATTTCAGGCAATGGAGATATGGAGGAAGGTGGGTCATATTGCATAGCTAGGGAAGAAGATAATCAGAACACTTTCCCCCTGGTGCTGATTAAATTCCATCCTTAAATATCGTGGTATTCCAAGGTATCCACGAATCTATATAGAGCTGTGGTGTAAAGCAACCTCCCAATAATTTGTGAACTATGCACAGGCCAAAACTAGAGTTGAACAATATCAACTGGTTAGCACTTCAGGTGTCCTGTCTGTCTGTTATTTGACATTCTACTTGAATGAGATCTCAGAGATATATTTACATGTAGTTTCTGTTTTTATACTCTTTTGCGTAGAAAAAATTGAGGCTTTCCTGTAGCAACGCACGGACTTCTGCTAGTCAAAATAAAAATGAAAAACAAACACTCCTCTCCTAGAGTTGTCCTGACTAGCAGGCTATAGTATTCAATTCAACAATGTACGTAGTGCCCTGGTGCGTCCATGCGTGGATGTAAACGGCGGATCGGTACGGGCTCAGTTTCTGGCCACGGCCAAGCCACAAAACTCAATTCCAGACAGTTCGGGTATGGGAGAAAAACAAACGTGCACGCAGGCCTAATAAGTTGCTGACGTAGACTGCGTACCCGCCCGGCTCTCTATCTCCCCTGTCCAAATATGACGAGAGAAACCACGGTATGGGCCGGCCGGGCACCCAATTATCTGGACTTTGTTTGGGAACCAGGCCATCGTTCCGGCCAGCTTAAAGTCTAACAGTTGCTTCCTATCTTTCTCATGTCGATCGGGACATGAAGAAGCCTGATAGGAGTAATTTGTACGTGTGCGAGAGGGGATGATCGTCATAGAGCTTTTATTGAGGCGCCCACACAGACACATCTGCTGGTAGCTCATGAGTGATGAGCATCAGTAGCACGGAGTGCTCCATTGTTCATTGAGTATAATCGAAGCAAGACAGATGGAGTCTAGGGCCGCGATGCACGGATCAGTTAGGGATCCGCGCGTGCGCAAATGCCATTGCATAGCATAGTTGAGGACTTGAGGTAGAATGAGAACCACGGCTTCACTTCACGTGAGGCGGACGTGCGGCCGGCCCCACCGAAACCTCGGCTTCACGGGTCGAAGCCTCGAAGGGAGGGGAAGGGGATCATGGATCATGGTCATGGATATATTGTTGGAATTTATATGGGCTTGGCCCAATAACTAATTGTGAAATTCCTAATAAATCTTAAAGACCCATTTATATGAGCAAGAGGGGATGTGGAAACTCTTTAGTACCACCTTACTTGTAGAAGTGGAGGTAGTCATACTTAAATATGGAAGTCCTCCCCACTTCCTCAAGTCCAGTGTAAGGAGGAGTAAGAGAAGTCCACACGCGCGCGCTCGCTCGCCTCGCCGGACGGGGCGAAGGGCGCGGGTGCGTGGCGGGAGCGCGATCTCTTTTTGCTGTTTTCGTTTTTTGGTTTCTTGGTCTTCAAGTTGCATGAGTCCAAATCGGTTACAAACTAAGAGTCCTAAATCAATTTAGATCGTGATCGCGACACGAGATTGGTTGGACAGGACTATATAAGCAACCTGCCGGCCACGCCAAAACGTATCCAGTTAATCCTAGGGTTTTCGCCTCTACTCGCTATTGCGCCGCCGCTGTAGCTACTCCAGTCCGATCGCTTGCGTGCACCAGCGACCGGGTGAGCAGGTCTCTGGAACCCTCGTCTTTGCGATCCTGCACCGGGAGAAGACGAATAAGGTTTTTGGGAAGTGTTCTTCGCGCGACTGCTCCCAAAGCTTCCACAACGGCTCGTCTTCCGAAGGGTGCATCGGTGCGTCGGCTTCGTCGTGCTAGAGCTCGCGGGATCGTCATCAAGAATACTCCTCCGCCTCTCATCGACGACTTTGACGACGACTTCAACATTGACGACATCGACATCAGCGATCTCGCTCCATCACCACCGCCAGCTACATCTTCAACACCATCTACTACTACTACAACCGAAAGGTATAATTCTTTTGATCTAATTTTGACGTTCGTACAATCTAATCTATCTGCTGGACTATCAATGCTTGTCATGTTGATGCTGTGAAATATGCTGATCTGTTATACTAGTATGCCGTACATGTTTAATCTAGTTCATATATTTACCATGATTTATGTTCTAGATTTAATCATGCTTTTAATCTGGAAATTGCCTAATTCGTTAACATATATGGCAATGTCATGCCGATCAAGATGGAAGTGATCGCCGTTTTCTCCCAGTTTTGTTCCTACACGCATGGAGTCTTGCTGGCCTGTTCGTCGTGCGGCCCGCGCCGCCCCGACACTGCATGTGTGTGCTGATGTGCGAGGTGTGTGTACCGTTGGTGTTTCTTAGCGTAAGCAGAGGAATCTGCAAGCGTACGGATACACTGTTGTAGCACTTCACCCGAAAGTATTCAGGGTATCGTAATTTCTCAAAGGAATGGTTGTGCTAGACTCTTCACTTAGTTAATCTATGACCACAAGGGAGAAATGAACGAGGTAGTGAGGTTTTTCCAAGGACATATATCTTAATGGAGGTAGCTTTGTTACTATAGACTTGCTTCAGGAGCCGGATTGCACTTGGTCTGCCAAGCGATGCTGGCCTCTGCTCTACCACGAGCCCGAACGTGGAGGATTACAAGAGACGGACATGGCTGTCATCACCTGCCACCTACCCCACAATCCGTAGGGAAAGAGGCAAACGAAGATAGCTTCTAGCCTAGATACAACGTCGACGCTATCCACTAATACTCTAGCGTGCTAGCAAGGGTTATCTGTCTTTATCAGGGCCCTTCTACTAGAGTACCCGCCGCAAGGACGGACGACGAACCCACATGTCTATAATAGTGCAAAGGTAATTTTTTAAGATAAATAACCGAAGTTAAACAACAAGTCTCTTACTCCAAACCGTAAGAAGCTTGTAGAGGTACAGGTGGAGAAGCTCCCGGCTCCAGCACTTCGACTTAATGTAGCTAGCACACTAAGGGAAATTGCTAGTACTCCGACTCTTCTCCAACTCTCTCCTCACTCACTTACCTCTCTTATTTCAATCACAACTACTGAAAAAGTAAAAGTCTACTCTACTCTCCTTATGAATTGAATTGTGTTTTATTCTCCTCCTCCATGAGAGGGAAGGGAGCCCCTTTTTATAATAAATCAAAGGCGGTGCTCCTCCCTATTTTTGGCGCGAAGCACCAGGGGAACTGACGTTGCATGCCTCTATGCCACCGCCAGAGAAAGACCAGGGCATATGGCGGTGATAGGGGGCGGCCGCCCCCTGGGCCGGCCGGCCCACTAGTTGGCCCAAATGGCCACCGTCTTTGCGAGGTGGTCTCTGGCTGGGCTTGGAACATTGTTGCATGGTGCCTTGCCCCATTAGTGTTGCAATGGTTGGCGTCTTCATTCTTTGCGCGAATTAACATTGGAAAGCGTCTTTTGATGGTTTATTCCATGTATTTGTGTTTGTGACCTACAAAGTGATATACTCCAAATACATGTGAAACTCGGTTAATAGTAAATACATATATGACTTAAGTTTGCTAGTTCCTTCTTTTTACGAGCTTATTGACGAACCAATTTGACCGTCAACATGTACGTGCTCGGAGCCCACCTGGCCACCTTCTCGCCGTGGTACAATGCAAGAATTGCATTCGTCGTTGAAAAATATCCTATCCAACAAGTAAACAGAAGAAGTTCAGTTCAGCCTTGCTTGCTTGGACTCTACATTCGTATTCCATATCCATGTAAAGTATCTGTTTTAATATCCGTATTCAAAAAAAAATCCTAATATCCATGTAAGGTGAACACAGATGATGTGCATGTATACCACTTCTAGAATCTGGACTGTCATACTGAAACTGTGTCGTGCGCGTGGGCGAGTCAGCAACAGGTAGCATGATGGGATGGTCTAGAAGCTGTGGTATGCATCGTTCCGAGAATCCAACGGGATAAGACACTTCCAATCTTATATACTCCTATATACTCCGTACATACATCTTCGTGGCTTCAGGATGGTATAAGCATCGTGCACGCACGTTTTCAAATGTTTCAGGAACGGAAGTTCCACGCGAGCTAGAGCTCTCCAGTATTTTCCAGGTTCACAAAGAAAGAAAATCATCCGTGTTCACCTTTTCGAGTTCCAACAAGTAAACAGAATCTTACGAACGATCATGTGATTCGATTGGTTCATGTTTGTGATTCGATTAGTTCATGTTTGAGGTTGGGTGTCTTTTTTCTCGAAGATAACGGTCCTGTTCGGTAGGCTGTTTTTTGGCTTATAAGCCGGCTGTGGCTGTTTTGTTGTGAGAGAAAAATACTGTTCCACGTCTGATAAGCCGTGCTGATAAGCTCAGCCGAACAGGGAGAACATTGTTTGAGGTTAATTTCTCTTTTTTTAGAGGAAGTTAATTGCTCTTTTCAGGGACCGCGTTTTAATGTCAGAAGAAGCTGCGCAGAATGTGTCAAAAGCTCACAAATTCAGCCCATTTAACGCTAGGCGCCATCTCTTCTACAAAATGGGCCTGGTCCATTGTTTGCTCGCTTACCAGAAACGGGAGCAAACGTGAATTCGTAACATTGCTAAAAAAAACGTGAATTCGTAACATTGCTAAAAAAAGTGAATTCGTACCATCCACTTCAAAAAAAAAAAAGTGAATTCGTAGCCAAGTTTCTAGAACAAAAAGTTTAGTATGAACTGTATGACCAAAGTTCCTGGTAAGCGAGTGCGGTTTTGTACCTCTTTATAATGTACCGCTCTCACCACCAGTTTTACTCATACTCAATCAATAAAATCACACTCTGATTAGTTAATTAGGCCAGTCTCAGTGGAGTTTCATGACTCAGTTTCTAACACAGCTATTTTTTGGAAACAGCGTAGAAGAGTTTCATCCCCATAAAACTCTCTCTACTCCCATAAAACTTTCATCACCTCTCTCTTCATCAATACAGTGTGGTATTTAATGTCCATAAAACTCTATGAAACCTCATTGAGGTTGGCCTTAGGCTATCCGCACTCATGGTCCTCTATATTCATCCTCTATATGTCCTAGTCAGCAAGATTCTCTCCTCTATACTCAATTCTCCCGCACCCATCCATCCTCTATATCATCCTCTATCCACTGTAGGGCCCACTCGTTATTTTATCTAAATATATCTATGTGAGATCTTATTTTGAAGAATTTATTGAAACGAATTTAATGGTGCAATCGGAATTTAATTTGGTGTTTTAGTTTATGAGTTATAACATTTTTTATATGAAAAAAAGTTGGACACGCTCTTCTAGACTCTCTCTCTGCTTGTGCTCATGCTCTCGCTGGCGCGCGCGGTACCGGACTCCGGTACCTCCTCTATCTATAGCGGATCAGAGCGGATCAGAGATTTTACAGTAGATGATACCGGCCTCCGCTGCGACTGATTTTTACGGCATGTGATCCTCCAGTAGGTGATACCGGACGCCGGTGCACTCAGTCTTAGCACCTCCGGTGCGTACTTAAAATGTTTCGATTTTGGCGCCCCGTGCGCGTAGAGTAGATGAGAAACTGTTCTTATGTCCTAGTTTATTTGTCGTTTTCAGTTTTGATACCATGAGTTTGACTTGATTTATAGAAAAATATGTACAACATTTATATTTCTAAATAAATTTATTAAAAAACTAAATTCAATTTTTTTAATAATACCAATTATATATTATAAATATTAATATTTTTTAATACATATTTTGCTAAAATTATTTCTCAGAAAATAAAAGCTACCGATATTTTGGAACGGACGGAGCAACCAGAGTTGCAGTGCACGCCAGACCCACCCCGAAGGTCGGGACACCGCCACACGGGACCATGCCATAGTGCGTCGCGTCGTCCGACCACGGGATCCTCGCTCGCCACTTGTCAGGACGAGGCGACTCCAGACCAGATTGGCCCCGCGCTCTCGAGCGACTCACGCGCCCGGGCGCGCGTGTCCGGCTGAAACGCGGGCGCGGCCCGCCTGCCCCCACCGCGGGCTTCTGCGGCTCCCCGGCAGCCACGTCCACACGGGTCGCGGGTCGCGTGCGCCACGAGCTCCGCACTCCCTGGCATGCACATGCACCGCATGTGCTCTGAGTCTGAGAGCCGCGATGCCGCCGGCCATTCGCGCCGCGTGCAGCTCGGTAGTAGAGCCATCTTTACTGTCTGCCGACTGGACCCTGTTCGGCAGGTTGTTTTTTTAAGTTTATAAGTCGGCTGTGGTTGATTTGCTGTGAGAGAAAAATACTGTTCCACAGCTGATAAGCCGTGCTGATAAGCTCAGCCGAACAGGGGGAAGATTGATAATGGGTCTGTTCATCCGGCTTATAATCCGTCTTTTTCAGCTTGTATTTTTAGCCAGAACAGTATTTTTCTCTCACAACAAATCAGTCAACAGTATTTTTCAGCCGGCTTATCAGCCCAGCCGAATAGGGCCAATGTCCCTAAGGGCCTGTTTGTCAAAGGTGTTAAAGTTTAACAAACACGGTAGCATTTTCGTCTTATTTGATAAAAAGTTTTTAATTTTGGATTAATTAAGTTTAATAGATTCGTCTCGTAAATTACTCCTAATCTGTGCCGATATACATGTAATTAGTTTACATTTAGTACTCCATGCATTTGCCGCAACATTGATGTGATGGGAGTTAAACTGAATGATTCAGAAACCAAACAGGGCCTAAATAACTAGTCTAGAAAGAATTCTACTATTCACTATTAAAGAGAGATCAAATAGTTAGCGACTTATAAATAGCTAGTCCAGCACGATCTTCCATAAGTAACTCTCTCACAGCTCAAATAACTCTACACTAGTATTCTTTGTTTATCATTTCTGAGCCTTGTCTAGCTAGCTATTTGAATTTACCATCGAGGACGTTCTCACGGTGTTTGGCACCTGGACCAGATGAGATAGCCCATCATGCATGTGTTAGGCCAGTTTCAGTAAAGATTTCATGGTCTTATTATTAATGTATCAATATTTTAAAAATAATACAGAAAAATGTCATCCCATAAAACTCTCCACTTTCCTGAAACTTTTATGGTCTCTCGGACTGGCCTTACGTCGCTCTGTGTCCGTGATGCAGGGAAATTGCTGTCCCCACGCATGAATCGAGAAATCCGCAAGAGTTTCGGTGAAACATTTATATGCACAAATAGCACTATAGCAGCACCAGCTAGCACGGCACCACGCGTTGCATATTATTTGCAAACGATCTGGTACTCTACCATAGACCACATGGGCGTTCCTCAGGGCCAGAGTTAATTTGCGAATTTAGAGATTCGACCACTACAGTCGTAGCTTATATATGCTTATAAAAAAAAACACTCCTAGCTTAATTAGAGTTGTCCTGACTAGCAGTGTAGCAGGCTTAGTCGACAATGTAGTGGCCTGCTGGTGTGTCCATGCGTGGACGTAAACGGCGGATCGGCACGGTCCACGGAGGACGGCTCGTGCAGGCAGTCAAGACTAAGGATGAAAACGGACGGATTCGAACGGAGAACTTCTCAACCGTTTTATACTTTTACATTTGAATACGAAAACGAAAACGAAAGCGGATAAACCGAACACGAACTTACGGAATATCAAGAATTTCGAAAACGAAACAATTCGAGCGGAATTATATCGAACACGGTCGGTATACGAGAATTCAATACGAACCAACCCACAGTGCATAACATTAAACAAGTCCATGGCCAAATACATAACAAGTTCGCGACTAACAAGTGCATATCTAGTTCAAATTAACAAGTACGTGACCCGTGGTCTTAAGTAGTACGACACACAATTAACAGAACATGAACATCTAGAGCTCATCAGCATCATCCATGATGTCAGGATCAGAGTTCCCCTGCTGGACCAAATTCGGTTCTAAACCGAATTTAAATTCGGTTCTAAACCGAATTTAATGTAGAAATGTAAGATCAGAGTTCCCCTGCTGGACCAAATTCGGTTCTAAACTGAATTTAAATTCGGTTCTAAACCGAATATAATGTAGAAACGTAGAAATCGAACGAACAAATGCCCAAACCGATTTTGTACCGAATTCCGAATTATGTACTCCGTATTTCGTTTTCGAATTTAGTATCCGTTTTTGTCCACAAAAAATAAATTTGATCAGGTTAAATATAGAAAACGACTGCGGTTCGGTTTGAGATATTTCCCTATAGTTTTCATCCTTAGTCAAGATCGATCGGTTCCTCTCGCCACACCAAACCACAAACTCAATTCCAGATGTTTCGGGAACGGGAGAAAACAAACGTGCACGCATGCAGCAGCCGTGACTAAAAAATTACTAATTAGAAGGACTAAACATAAGCTAATCATAAAATTAATTATAGGAGCCGTGACTAATCCGTGAGATGAATCTATTAAGTCTAATTAATCTATCATTAGCATATGTTTACTATAGATTCACTGTAGCATCATATTGTCAAATCACGGACTAATTAGGCTCAATAGATTCGTTTCGCAAATTAGTTCCAATCTATGTAAAAATTTTATAATTAGTCTATGTTTAATACTTCAAATTAGCGTCAAACATTCGATGTGACCCGCTAACGTTTAGTGACGGAGACTGCGTACCTACCCGGCTCTCTATCTCCCCGCCTGTCCATGCGATGAGAAACCACGGTATGGGCCAGCCGGCGGGACCCAATAATCTAGACTTTGTTTGGGAGCCATCAGTGATTAAAGTTTAATTCTTATCATATCAGAGGTTCGAAGGCTAATTTGTTAGGACTAAATATGAGCTAATTACAAAACAAATTGACTAATTCGTGAGACGAATCTACTAAGCCTAATTAATCCATCGTTAACCCATGTTTACTTAGCACTACATTGTCAAATGTCAAATCATACACTAATTAGGTTTAATAGATTTGTCTCGCAAATTAGTCATAATCTGTACAATTAGTTTTTATAAATAGTCTATATTTAGTACTCCAAATTAGTGTCAAATATTTAATATGACAGGGACTCAATTTTAGAAGGAGGAACAAACACAGTTGCGTCCTATCTTTCTCATCTCGATCGACCTCGGAACATGACGAAGCCTGTAGTAGTACTTGACAAGGAAAAGGAAAGTTCTTGTAGAGTGTACAGTAGACTGGAGTGACGTTACCGTAGCCTGTTCACCCTGACCCTGCACTAGCTCCAGAAGCTCATATGATCGGAGTATTTGTACGTGTGCGAGAGGTGATGGTCATAGAGCTTTTGTACGTTGAGGTGTCCACGCAGCTGCTGGTAGATCGTCAGTGACGAGCATCAGTAGTACGGAGTACCCCATAGTTCGTTGACTACACTTTATTATTGGAAATGGACAGCACTGCTAGCTGTGGTTTCGCATCGAAAACATTGGCGTACGGGCAATTGCAACATATATACTCCACTCCCAAAGCCAATGATCAATATTGAGAGCTAAGATGGTTTCACGTCCAAGGCTATGTTCGGCTAGCTGTATTTTTGGCTGATGCTGATGCTGATACTGATCTTTTGTGAGAGAAAACACTATTTCATAGCTGACTGACTTTGACTGATAAGCTCTAGCGAACAAAGCCGAAATCATTCAACCGGGCAGCTCCCATCAGGTCAGAGTCGTCGGATCAGACGCTCTCAGTCTCGATCTCAGCCCTACTCGCGCACACGCCGAAAAGCAGCAGGTGACAATCGTTCCGCGTTGTGATGAGAACGGTCACCTTTCGTTCTCTTCTCTCGGATCATATAATCCACTGTACCAACCAGGCAACCACACTGCCCTTTCAGGCCTAACAAGTAACAACTGAGATTAATTCTTGGTGCCATGCTGGTCACTCACATGATCGATTGGCAGAGCCCGGGACAGGACGGCACCGCCGGCGGCCGGTCCCCGTCCTGCTAGCTGCTTGTACTGGCCGAGTTTGTCGGTAGCACAAGGATGACTCGTTGACACGTCGGACGTCGCCTCTAGTTTTAAATTAATTTCATCCCACTTGCGTGGATTTACTACGACATACGCTTGGGATAAGATCGATCGGTTGCTCCAGCGCCAGCGGAGAAGACCACCACAGTTGGATGTTGCTCTCGCGGAGATCGTGTCGGGGGTCCCCGGCCCCATGGCCCATGCCACAGCCACGATCCCAAAGACTGATCTCTTGGTGGCTGTGATAAGAACTTGAATAATGATCTGTTGTTCCGCGGCCAGTCCGTGATGCACTGACAATTGATCGAGCTACGGTAAAAACAAACAAAAAAAAGAGTTATGATCGACGTCGTGGTCAACACATTGCGGCCGCAGTCCCTTGACGAAAGTTTCTCCGTCGGGCGTCGGCCACGCCACGCGTAACAACAAGAACAAGGCCCCCATCCGTCGTCAAACTAGCTATGCGCACGGGCGACTCACTCAAAGGAGGACATTGACACTTCAAGGCAAGAAGCACTGGGTGCACACACAGCAGCAGCCTGGCGGGCGGACGCTCGGAGGGCCCGGGAGCACGCACGTCAACCCTACCTAGCGGGCGTCGTGTACGTGTACTGCCCGCCGCAATGCTGAAATTATTGTGTTTTTTCCCCTTTCTTGTGCTGCTTTTCCATTGTGAATTGGCATCGTTTTTGCAGTAATAAGAGACGTCGATCAGGACGAACTGGATGGAGTACACACATCAACTGCCTGACAAGTCCAACACAACAATGCTGTGTTGATTAATAATAATAGATTAAAAGAGGGGAAAAATAACTTCCCCTGTTCAGCTGAGCTTATCAGCACGGCGTATCAGCCATGGAACAGTGTTTTTCTCTCACAGCAAATCAGCCACAGCCGGCTTATAAGTCAAAAAAAAAAAAACAGTCAGCCGAACAGGGCCTTCGTTTCCTGAGCAGTAGACCGGCCCGGCGACCCGCTCGACTAGCAGGTGGCGTTTGTTGCGACCATCTGTTGCCAGCCTACTGCATCGCCTGGCTATTTAATTTTGAGCAAGTCCACGGAATAGGAAATGAATCATGACTCGATATACTATCACAGAATTTGGATATTTATGTGGAGTGGATTGTTGGTGTGCCTGTGTTTAATGTGGAGGTTGGGAGATTTTCAGATGAGGCTTCCTCTGCTCCACTTCAGTCCTGGTCCGCCTTTCAATTTTGACTCTCCTGGCTGGGTTTGGTTTCAGGGATGCTGAACCGATTTCATCCGCTGGGTTCGCTGGTTGACACATCTGGCTGGGATGGATGGTTCGCTTGCGAATGGAGAAAGTTTGGCACGGCCGGGCCGGCCAGAGATCTCGCGTGGTGGATCCCCCAGTCCACTGCCCACAGCATCGGTCAAACGTCAACAAACAAGAGCGCGTGCGTGCGTGGCCACTGACGACTGAAGGAAGCCTGTCCGGAATCCTGGTTCTTCGCGATGTTGGTCTTGGCCTTGTTTAGATGCCAAATTTGGCGATCAAAATCTGCATAGTAAGTGTCCCGTCATACTGTAGTAATTTTGTTTTTATTTGGTAATAATTGTCCAAATATTGATTAATTAGGCTTAAAATATTCGTCTCGCAAAGTATAACAAAACTGTGCAATTAGTTTTTGATTTCATCTATATTTAGTACTCCATATATATGCCGACATTTTGATGTGATGAGAAATCTTCTTTTTACATAGTGAAATTTGGAGGTGAATTTGGGTATCTAAACAAGGCCCTTGTTTAGATACCCAAGGTCCAGTTTAGTTCCAAAATTTTTTGCAAAAGAACAGTAGATTTCCCGTCACATCGAATCTTTAGACGCATGTATGAAACATTAAATATAGATAAAAAAAATAAAACTAATTACACAGTTTAGACGAAATGGACGAGACGAATCTTTTAAGCCTAATTAGACCATGATTGGACACTAATTACCAAATAACAACGAAAGTGCTACAGTTGTATTTTGTCAAAAATTTTGCCAACTAAACGAGCCCCAAATTCACCTCCAAATTCTACTATGCAAAAAGAAGATTCTCCATCACATCAAAATATCAGCACATATATGAAGTACAAAATGTAGATGAAATCAAAAACTAATTGCACAGTTTTGTTGTACTTTGTGAGACGAATATTTTAAGCCTAATTAATCAATATTTGGACAATTATTACCAAATAAAAATAAAATTGCTATAGTGTGACGGGATATTTACTATGCAAAGTTTGGATTCCAAATTTAGAATCTAAAAAAGGCCGTTAAAAAAAAGACTAGAAATTCTTGCGCCGCATTCGCACGCTTTCCATGTGTCACTAGCTGCTACGGACCTAGGAGTACGGCAGGTCTCGCAAGCACAAGATACAGTAGTACCAAAGCTGCTGGCAATCCTGCGACTCGAATAGACGCTCGGTAGCTAGTCAGCGACACATCCCAAGACTCTGAGCGGAACCGCAAGAGAATGGTAGAGTACACAATCACGGGCGAATTGCACAATGTCGGAGGGCGGAGCCTTTTCCATGGCTGATGGCTCACTACGATGTCATTGTCTGTGGGGATTTTCCTAGGCCCGCCCGTGTCACCAATTCACCATGTCCTCATCAGAAAGCGAGAGGCTGTGAAAAATTACTCTCGGTGCCTCACCGAAAGTTACGCACATGACACATTGACACATACACCACGAGCCATCGGCGCTCAATTGAGGCGGACAGTGCAGTGCAGCATGTACAGTACACTAGCTCTCGTGTCTGCTGCTGCAGAGTTTGCCTCTGACACAGCCGTTGATTCGACCCTTGTAGGGCCTTATTTGGGCCCTGTTTAGATGCCTAAAAAGACGTAAAATTTTTTTGCATAGTAATTATCACATTGAATCTTTGGACGTATGTATGGAGCATTAAATATATGTAAAAAAATAATTAATTACACAGTTTGTCTGTAAATGTCGATATGAATCTTTTGAGCCTAGTTAGTCTATGGTTAGATAAATTTTGCCAAATAACAACGAAAAGTGCTACAGAAAATTTTCCCCAAAATTTTTTACAAGGCCTTAGATGGCATCCAAATTTCAAAGTTTTTTCACTCTCTCTTCATCATATCAATTTTTAGCCACTTGCATGGAGTATTAAATATAGGTAAAAAAATAACTAATTATACAGTTTAGTTGGAAATTACGAGATGAATCTTTTGAGCCTAGTTGGTTCACGATTGTATAATATTTATCAAATAAGACGAAAGTTGTACTATTCATTAGGTTCACTTTTTTTTTGCAAAGTGAACGAGGCCTGGAAGTCCCTGACCCTAGTATTCCGTCAATAGATCTGTGGCGTGATAGAACGTGATATTCCGTCAATAGATCTGTGGCGTGATAGAACGTGATATTGGATGCTTTGGTCTAATTTGAGAGAAATACTCCTGTCACAAAGACAGGTGGGTGGGTTACAGTCTTACAAAAGCTTCTGAAAAGTATAGGAAGCACCGTACGCAGTAAAAA
The DNA here is from genome assembly GCA_022457205.1 of Saccharum spontaneum. Taxonomy (NCBI): domain Eukaryota; kingdom Viridiplantae; phylum Streptophyta; class Magnoliopsida; order Poales; family Poaceae; genus Saccharum; species Saccharum spontaneum. Next base: position 35,071,589 of record CM039612.1, read on the forward strand.
TTCGTTCTTTGATACGATGACAAGGTTCTATCACACTTGTACCTCCCACGCGGCGGGGTTGAGCTTGGACTAGGAAGCGGTAACATATGCACGTGGGACGTTTTCATCTAGGGAGGTACATGCACGCTAAAAAAAGTATATTTGGTTTCACATGAGATTAGATGATTTTGTCATTTTCATTATGAGATTGTCTTAGCTCCATGTTTGGTTGACGGCAAGATATCCAAGAGGAGAGGTGAATTGGACTTTTCTAAAAATTAATTGCAAGAATTAAATCCTACAAGCCAGAATTTACCCCTAGTGTCTACTTGTATTCCTAGAGATTCTACCGGTAAAAGTTTTGCACCCTAGTTTTCAATCATATTCTAGCATGGCAATTCTAGGAAAGTAAATACGAGAATGTAAATGCTTGAAAGTAAGGGCAAGGAACACGGCGATGTTTTTCTGAGGTATCGGAGAGTCGCCACTCCCCACTAGTCCTCGTTGGAGCACCCGCGCAAGGGTGTAGCTCCCCCTTGATCCGCGCAAGGATCAAGTGCTCTCTACGGGCTGATTCTTCGACACTCCGTCGCGGTGAATCATCCAAAACCGCTCATAAGATGAGTTGGGTCATCCACAAGCTCCGCCGGATGATCACCAAACTCCCAATCACCACCAAGCCGTCTAGGTGATGGCGATCACCAAGAGTAACAAGCTAGAACTCTCACTTGACCACAATGAGAAGGAGGATGCACACTTGCTACTCTCTAATCACTAGTGAGAAACTCTCAAGCTTTGATTCTCAAATCACACTCCTCACTAGAGCTCTTGCACTCCCTTGCACTCCAAAGGTGTTTCTCAGCTGAACAAATGAGCAAGAGACCTCTAAGAGAGGTGGTGGGGATGTATTTATACACCTCACAGTCGAAACCAACCGTTACCTGCCAACTCAGCAAAATACGGGGTGACCGGACACGCCGGTCGAAGTGACCGGACGGGCCGGTCGCTCGTAACGGTCGAAATTCTGAAATTTCGGCTGAGTGACCGGACGCGTCCGATCGTGCAGGGAGCTTACTGTAACGAGACCGGACGGGCGACCGCGTCCGTGTTGACGGTTCTTAAGTATCAATTATAACCATCAAATAAATAAAGAAAAGGACCTATATGTAAGCAACACCTAGAATTAGGGTTTGATCTAACAGAATTCCACGAGTTTTGCTGTTTATCTATTTCTGCAGGGGGTTATCAGGAAATACGGAAGAAAGGCCCACATGTCGGATTAATGACGGGATATTAACCGAACACGTAATTATCTCACATCTAGAAGATTCCAGAAGCCACGGGAACGAACGGGAGCCGTAACGGGCCAGGACACAGGGCGCCCGCCCTGTGCCCTAGGGCGCCCGCCCTGCCCCCGGGACCAATCAGGTCGAGTCTCGCGGATTATGCTCCACCGCCTTTGAGGATCAAGGAAAACCGTAGGATGAAGGTCGGTTTGATCCGACGGTCCAGATTCATCCAAAAGGGCTATATAAGCAAGGCCCCTGACCCCTGGTGGAGAAGACCCCCAATTCATTATTCAGTTGCATATCTCTAGTTAGGGTTTAGAGAGAGAGGTTCCCTCTAGGGTTCCCACCTCTTAGGGCTTAGCATCCAATGTGAAAATAGAATTAGTTCTACTAGATTGAGAGAGATAGAGTGGAGGTGTAGATCGGAGGAAGCCGGCCTGTCGGTGTCTACTCCGAGGTTGTACCCGCGGGAGCAAGTTCTTCTAATCCGAGGCTTGTTCTCAGGATTCTTCAGTATTTCGACTTCTAAATTCTAGTAAGTTCTTTGTTTTATTGTTCTTTGGTTTATGAGTTTACTTTGATCTCTTCGCGTAGAGTTTAGAGTAATCATCTCTAGCGTAAACGTGGTGTTTAAGCTAGAATACTCATAGATATCCCCTCGTCTAGCCGGACCGTGGTAGTAGCGAGGAACGTGACAATTCCGAGTTACCTTTGTATTCCATATCCCGTTAGCAGGATCGATAGGGTTTATAGGTGCGGGTTGAACATCCTTTGTGGTGTCTAGATTCCGTAAACCTCCCCAATAGAACAGTAGATCATCCTTACCAAGGTTAGAAGAAGAGTGCGGTTGTAGTCTTCTCTATACATCACTCACATCGAATCATAGTGGTTGTAGCCTAAAGGTTAGTAGTAATAGATTTAGTTAGTCAGATGCACTCTTTCTCCTAAAGGTAAAAATATAAATACGATACCCAGGATAACATCTCGGGTGAAGTGCTCACCGATATCCGTGCGCTTGCGGATCCTATTTCCTAATTGCGTTACCAAATATCAACAAGCATTTCTGGCGCCGTTGCCGGGGAGAAAGACGGTTTGCTGAGATAACCTTGAGTCTTACTACTAGCTTGTATTCATACTTTTTATTTTCTTATCTTTTTCATTCTTTCTTTTTCTTTTTACCAAAAATGGAAAACCAAGGTTCTATATCTATCTTTGATGCCGCAACACCTTCAGCAACTGACCTTTTACCATGGGAGTCATCACAGCCTATCCAAACATCCTAGTATAAGTTAAGTTCAAGGTTGATTGCGATGATTCAAAATTTATCTTTTTCGGGAAAGGAAGACGAAAACCCTTACCTTCATATTAGAGATTTTGAGCAGACATGCGATTGTCTTCGCATTGATGGCATCTCTGATAAGACTTTACGTTGGAAGCTTTTTTCTTTTTCTTTAAGAGGAGAAGCTAGACGATGGTATAGTCAGAAGGTAAGTCAACAGCAAGGTGAATGGGGAGTTTTAAGAGCCAACTTTTGTCTAGATTTTTATTCCCTTGACCGTACTGGTGACCTTAGACTCGAAGTCCTATCTTTTAAACAAAAAGATAATGAAACTTTGGGGAAATCCTGAAAACGTTTTTCTGATCTTTTAGAATCTGGTCCAAAACTTTTGCTTGAAGACACTGTTCTTTTATTTCACTTTTTTCGAGGTCTTCAGAAAGATAATAAACAAATGCTGCATACTATGGCTAGAGGTTCTTTCTTTCGTATCCCTACTGATGAAGCTAAGGGGATCTTGAATAGAATCCTAGAAGCTGAGATGGATAATGCCCTCCATGATAAAACCTACGAAGCCGAAGTAGACACTCTGCCAAATTTTTCATCTACTTTAGCTATCCCAGGTTCTGAGCCACAAAAGGAAGAAATTCTACCATCTGATTTCATGCTAGACATAGAATCCGATCTCTTTGCCAATTTTGGAAACATTTCAAACTACCATTCTATAGACCGACCCCAAAACGGCCAATTTAGCATTTGTTTACCAAGTGAACGTCAATTGAGAGAGCATATCTCGGTTATGAGTAGCGAATGGTTAGAGGAGTCAGAGCTTTCCTCTGAAGTAATCCGAGTGGACACACCCTCTATAACTATACGCTGTGCTTATAATTCCGATCAATTTAACGCTCTCTATAATCCTGTTGTGGGGATCAATATTATGTCCGAAGCTTTTGCACTTAATTTATTTGGGAAACTTGTTTTAACCCCCACAACAAAGGTCATAAAGGAATCTTCGGGACGATTAGTCCCCAGTCTTGGAATTATTAAAGTCCTACCCTTTATGGTAGAAGGCTCCATAGTTCATTTAAACTTTTATATCTTTGATATATGGGGTTTCGACCTATTGATTGGACAACCTTTTAGAAGACTCCTTTATGAAGGTCAAACTGGAAAGCTCCATATTTCCTTGGGAAAGGATTTTAAACTTCCAATTACAAAAAATCACTCCTTGAATAATAAGACCGAGCCATATCTTTTGCCTGATCCTATGGAGGAGGTAAAGGCTGCATCTCTAGAACTTTTAGATGATCCAGACTTAGAAGAGGAAGCCCCCTTCTTCACTGAAGAAGAGGCCGAACCTTCTGAACCTGAACCCTTAGATGAGTTTGCAGAAACACCTAGACCCCCCATAGAACTCAAAACTTTACCACCCGGTCTTACCTATGCTTTCCTAAACAATAATCCAGAGTTTCCTGTGATCGTTAGTAATAAACTCACTCAGGAGCAAACTCTGTGATTAATGACCATTCTTGAAAAACACCTCTGTTTTCGGCTACTCACTTCAAGATCTCACAGGAATCAGTCCTATGATTTGTACCCATCGTATTCCGACAGATCCTTCTGTTACACCCTCTCGAGAGCCTCAACGTAGACTTAACAACGCGATGAGAGAGGTAGTTAAAAAAGAAGTTATAAAGTTGCTGCATGCAAGGATTATATATCCTGTGCCGCATAGTGAGTGGGTAAGCCCTGTTCAAGTTATGCCTAAAAAGGGAGGCATGACTGTTGTTACTAATGATAAGAATGAGCTAATTCCGCAACGCACCGTCACTGGGTGGCGGATGTGCATAGACTATAGAAAACTTAATAAAGCCACGAAAAAGGATCATTTTCCTTTGCCTTTTATAGATGAGATGTTAGAGCGGTTAGCGAACCACTCGTTTTTCTGTTTTCTAGATGGATATTCAGGGTATCACCAGATCCCTATCCATCCTGATGATCAAAGCAAAACCACTTTTACATGTCCATATGGAACGTATGCTTATCGTAGAATGTCTTTTGGGTTATGTAATGCACCAGCTTCTTTTCAAAGATGTATGATGTCTATATTTTCTGATATGATTGAAGAGATTATGGAAGTTTTCATGGATGATTTCTCAGTTTATGGAAAAACTTTTGATAGTTGTCTTGAGAACTTAGATAAGGTTTTGCAAAGATGTGAAGAAAAGCACTTAATCCTTAATTGGGAAAAATGTCATTTTATGGTTAGAGAAGGAATAGTGCTAGGACACCTAGTGTCTGAAAGAGGTATTGAGGTAGATAGAGCTAAAATTGAAGTAATTGAACAACTACCTCCACCTGTGAATATAAAAGGAATTCGAAGTTTTCTTGGCCATGCTGGTTTTTATCGCAGATTTATAAAAGACTTTTTCATTTATTGCGAGACCACTTACTCTTTTGCTAGCCAAGGATGCTCCTTTCGAATTTGATGATGCATGTCTAAATTCTTTCAATTTATTAAAGCAAGCACTCATCTCTGCACCAATCATTCAACCCCCTGATTGGTCGTTGCCTTTTGAAATTATGTGTAATGCTAGTGATTATGCTGTGGGGGCAGTTTTAGGACAAACTAAAGATAAAAAGCATCATGCAATTGCTTATGCAAGTAAAACTTTGACAGGAGCTCAACTTAATTATGCAACCACTGAAAAAGAGCTTCTGGCTGTTGTTTTTGCCATTGATAAATTTAAATCTTATTTAGTTGGAGCTAAGATAATTGTTTACACTGATCATGCTGCACTAAAATATTTGCTCACTAAGAAAGATGCTAAACCTCGCTTAATCAGATGGATTTTATTACTCCAAGAATATGACTTAGAAATAAAAGATAAAAAGGGAGTAGAAAATTCTGTTGCTGATCACTTGTCTAGAATGTACTTTAAGAATTCACAGGAACCCCCCATTAATGACTCACTCCGGGACGACATGCTTTACGGGATTAACAGATCTGACCCCTGGTATGCAGATATTGTTAATTTTATGGTTTCAGGTTATGTACCACCCGGAGCAAACAAGAAGAAGCTTATTCAGGAAAGTCGTTCACATATATGGGATGAGCCATATCTCTTCCGAGTATGCGCTGATGGCCTACTTAGAAGATGTGTGACCACTGAGGAAGGATTGAAGATCATCGACAGATGTCACTCATCACCATACGGAGGACACTATGGAGCATTCCGTACACATTCAAAGATCTGGCAATGTGGATTCTACTGGCCTACGATGTACGATGACACGAAGCAATATATCAGAAGATGTGGGCCATGTCAAAGGCACGGAAACATAAATACAAGGGATGCCATGCCATTCACCAACAACCTTCAGATTGAACTCTTTGATGTCTGGGGAATAGACTACATGGGTCCATTTCCCCATCTAAGAAGTGTGAGTTCATCTTGGTGGCGGTTGATTACGTCTCCAAGTGGGTAGAGGCACTACCTTGTAAACATGCCGACAATATCAGTTCGAAGAGGATGTTTGAGGAAATCATATTTCCAAGATTTGGAGTCCCCTAGGATAGTGATAAGTGATGGAGGATCACACTTCATTGACAAGCGCTTCGAGCACTATCTATCAAGACATGGAATCCGTCACAACGTTGCTACTCCATATCATCCTCAGACAAGTGGCCAAGCAGAGACTTCCGACAAGCAAATCAAGAACATTCTTCAGAAAACAGTAAATGAGATGGGAACAGCATGAAAGGAAAAGTTACCCGATGCACTCTGGGCATACCGGACAGCATACAAGACCCCAATTGGAATGACCCCATACCAATTGGTGTACGGGAAGACTTGCCACCTACCTGTTGAACTTGAGTTCAAGGCACACTGGGCCATAAAAAGATGGAATATGGACCTAGATATCGCCGGAAAACATAGAAGAATGCAATTATCGGAGTTAGAAGAATGGCGGGAGAAAGCATATCACAATTCAAAGATCTACAAAGAAAGAGTCAAGAGATGGCATGACAAGAGGATCAAGAAGAAGGAGTTCTCACCCGGAGATAAGGTATTACTTTTTAATTCCAGGGTGAAGCTTTTCGGGCATGGAAAGCTCCGGAGCAAATGGGAAGGACCATTCAAGGTAATTCATTCATCATCCCATGGAGCTATCACACTTCAAAATGACGAAGGTACGTTATTCAAGGTAAATGGTCAACGTCTTAAATTATTTTTAGAGCCCAATAAAGAATTAGAAGAAATAGACGTGATCAATTTTTACCTTCCAATTAAAAATTAAAGCCCGACGCCAACAAGAGGATCGATGAGTTAGAGCATAGTCTTAGGAGGCGTGAGCGTCGCTGAGCTATCTAGATTAGATCTTGGGGCTATATATGTCTTAGTTATTATTAGATTCGATTAGGTTCGCTTATAATCAGTTTAGATCTATTATATTCAGTTATTATTATTATTTGGTTGTAATAAATGCCTCAAGATTAATAAAGATTATTATTAGTATGTCTTGTGTGTCTCTACTTTACTTTTGTGCAAGAAAGCAGAAAACAAGTATGGGGGAGATTCCGTGACATGTCACACACACTTCGATCGCACCACTCCATGAACCAGGTACACACTTACACACTCACCTTAGTTTGTGCAGAATTTTATCTCTCTAAACATGATAAATTAAAAGGATAAAAATGCTTATAATCATGATCAATCTCACTCTGTGATATTTCCTGGAAACCTGCAATTATTAAAATTATTTCAAAACCCTGTGTTGCTAAAAGTCATTGTGGAATAAGAGATGGTAAGGGTATGAGTACCTTATTCTTAGTATCTTTATTGCTTGGAGAATTTGTTTTAAAAATCTCAAAATTATAGCTACCATCCTCAAGTTTTATATGCCTGCTAAACATGAAAATATTAATTAAAGCTATCTGCTTTGTATTGAGTTTGTTCAAAACAAGTTAGACCCTTGTTGAGAGATTTATCATACTCCTAAGATCAAGACATTTTTATTCAGAAAGATTCACTCTTCCGAAGTATTATTGCGTTAGAGGCATGGGCTATGCAAAATTATGAATATATCGAGGAAATAAAAAGGAGCAAGTGCTCGATAACCTCGTGGAAAAAAATGGACAAGTGTCCGGCAGTAGAATTAGGGGTACCTCGGTATCCACCCAAAATGAAAAAAATAAGATATGATAAAAATATGATGGAAAGAAAATGATAGCCCATGGTCCCTCTAATAAGCAATATGCCAGTAAGAGTGACAAGTTTTTAATTTTCAAAATCTTTGATCTAAGAGTATGGCATTCTTCTCCTCGGATCCGGTTTTGACCATACAATAAATGCAAGGTATGTATGCTTAAAGAATTATTTTTGCAAAATCAAAACAGCCTCAGAGAGAAATATAAAAGATAATGAGTGACTCTGAGAGCACCTATGAGGATAAAGGTATGCTAAGTTTTTCTTTTCAAAAATATGTAAAAACTCCAAGTGATAGGGATTAAGAAGAAGAAAGGCTCTTTACTCTGACCATATATTTCCCTGACTATAAGTGCACAGTGGATTTTTACAACACCCTGCAGGTATGAAAGAATGTTTCAACCCCAGATGTTTTATTAACCAACCTTTTCTCGAGGACGAGTAAAAGCCTAAGTATGGGGGTGTTTGTTGACGGTTCTTAAGTATCAATTATAACCATCAAATAAATAAAGAAAAGGACCTATATGCAAGCAACACCTAGAATTAGGGTTTGATCTAACAGAATTCCACGAGTTTTGCTGTTTATCTATTTCTGCAGGGGGTTATCAGGAAATACGAAAGAAAGGCCCACATGTCGGATTAATGACGGGATATTAACCGAACACGTAATTATCTTACATCTAGAAGATTCTAGAAGCCACGGGAACGAACGGGAGCCGTAACGGGCCAGGACACAGGGCGCCCGCCCTGTGCCCTAGGGCGCCCGCCCTGCCCCCGGGACCAATCAGGTCGAGTCTCGCGGATTATGCTCCACCGCCTTTGAGAATCAAGGAAAACCGTAGGATGAAGGTCGGTTTGATCCGACGGTCCAGATTCATCCAAAAGGGCTATATAAGCAAGGCCCCTGACCCCTGGTGGAGAAGACCCCCAATTCATTATTCAGTTGCATATCTCTAGTTAGGGTTTAGAGAGAGAGGTTCCCTCTAGGGTTCCCACCTCTTAGGGCTTAGCATCCAATGTGAAAGTAGAATTAGTTCTACTAGATTGAGAGAGATAGAGTGGAGGTGTAGATCGGAGGAAGCCGGCCTATCGGTGTCTACTCCGAGGTTGTACCTGCGGGAGCAAGTTCTTCTAACCCGAGGCTTGTTCTCAGGATTCTTCAGTATTTCGACTTCTAAATTCTAGTAAGTTCTTTGTTTTATTGTTCTTTGGTTTATGAGTTTACTTTGATCTCTTCGCGTAGAGTTTAGACTAATCATCTCTAGCGTAAACGTGGTGTTTAAGCTAGGATACTCATAGATGTCCCCTCGTCTAGCCGGACCGTGGTAGTAGCGAGGAACGTGACAATTCTGAGTTACCTTTGTATTCCATATCCTGTTAGCAGGATCGATAGGGTTTATAGGTGCGGGTTGAACATCCTTTGTGGTGTCTAGATTCCGTAAACCTCCCCAATAGAACAGTAGATCATCCTTACCAAGGTTAGAAGAAGAGTGCGGTTGTAGTCTTCTCTATACATCACTCACATCGAATCATAGTGGTTGTAGCCTAAAGGTTAGTAGTAATAGATTTGGTTAGTCAGATGCACTCTTTCTCCTAAAGGTAAAAATATAAATACGATACCCAGGATAACATCTCGGGTGAAGTGCTCACCGATATCCGTGCGCTTGCGGATCCTATTTTCTAATTGCGTTACCAAATATCAACAGTCCGATCGGTGATGACCGGACGCGTCCGGTCGTCAAAGAACCTTACTGGAACGTGACCGGACGCGCCGATCACACCCCTGTTGCGTCCGATTAGATGGTTTCCCTTAAGTGACACGTGTCGGCCTGACCACCGCGTCCGGTCCTCGCAAGGGCCGCGTCCGGTCGTCAGCGCCGTAACACAGTCGCGGTTTTGAACTGACCGGACGCGTCCGATCAAGCCAGGAACCGCGTCCGGTCAAGGGAAAAACCCTCTAAACACTCCGAAACGCGACGCAACTTGAACCAAGTTGCTTCCAACTGAACTTTGAGCTATTCTAGAGCTGTCTAGTGCTAAGTTTAACAAGTGTGCACCACACCTAAACATAAGACTCACCTAGGTCAAGCTACCTGCTCATGCTCCCCTTTATAGTACGGCCAAAAGAGAAAACGAAGATCCTAACGACTATTCCGAATGTAACTCAACACCTCGACATCTGGAACTAACCGTCCTTAATCTTGACGTCACTCCTTTGAAAACCGAAACGATTTCCATCAAGGGGCATGAATACCATGGTGCCCAAAGCAGTTACCAACTCCATGACCTAACTTACCAAGGTTTCTGCAAAACACACGTTAGTCATGGTAATAAAGCGTTGTCATCAATTACCGAAACCAACTCTCCCCCTTTTTAGTGATTGATGACAACACTAAGATTCAGAAGATAAGAGTTGAGGTTTTCGAACATGCTTGGTTCACATAAGCAAAAAGCAATAAGCACAAAGAGATAGGAATTGCTTATGTGCCCCAAGCCAACAGTGTGTACTCATAAGATAAAACATAAAGCGTTAGTACATATAAAAACATAGCTCAAAAGAAATCGGAGTAAGGCACAGAAGCACAACCTTATGAGCTATAACCAAACAAGTGACATGATTAAAAAAAGTGACTAGATAGACCATATAGACTCAAAGTATCTCACACGACCACATGTCACAAGAATTCAAAGTACTGGAATGTAAACATGATGCATGAATGTAGCACACAAATAAGAACGAAAACCCTCTATCAAAACTCCCCCTGAATCTACTCTTTCTCCCCCTTTGGCATCAACCGCCAAAAACTAATCTAAGGATCTGACGGGGGAACAGACGGAGTCGAGTCGGGTGCCGAGGAGCGCGAAGTAATCACGAACTGAGAAGTGTCTTCCTCGGACTCGGAGCTGTCAGGCTGACCCTCTGAAGAAGCACGTGGCTGTGAAGCGGTCTGGGTCTAAACAACAGGAACAGGTGCTGATGTAGTAGCAACAAGTGGAGCAGTCTCTGTGACCTGTGCCTGAAGCGAGCCAACAGCTAGGGGATCTATCGAGGCAACTGATGAAGGAACTGTCTCTGTAGTGCCCGTCCCTGTCACAGGAGGAACAGCTGCCTCTGAAGCGGACAACCCTGAAGAAGTAGCAAAAGTAGTGTGCGAGGGCGTCGGCTGACCAGTCAACTTGCTATATGTGGCACTAAAATCAACGAATGGTGTGCCTGTCAGTAGGTGAGGGTGAGATTGGTCTGAAGGAGTGAACCCCGTCTGAATAGGCGTGTAGCTCGGGGACTGGAACGACTGGGGGACCTACTGCTGTGGAGAGGTGAACTGAAAGCTCGGCTGTCCCTGACTCGAAGGGCCACTAGACTGTAAAGCTGGAGTCAGAACAGATGCAGGTGGAGGAACCCCAACTGTGACTAGGTGACGTAGAAGATCCAAGTACTGCTGCTGGTTTGCTACCTGCTGTCGCTGCATCTCAACCTGCTGACGCTGGATCTCAAGCTGCTGTCTCTGGAACTCGTCCTATCGAGCCTGGATCTGAGCAAAGGCTGCAGCTGTGTCCTGAGCCTGCCTCTGTATCTGAAGCTCCTGTCGCTCCTGTGCCTGGGTCAGCCTCTCAAGAATAGCCACCATGGCTGGGTCTGAGCGGGAGGCTGAACCAGAGCCACCGGCCTCGTGGTCGTGAGGCCGAGGAGACCGATACCTGGGGATGGGCTGATAATCCTCATCAGTGCTGTCAGAGGCCTCATCCTCGGCTAGATCAGCAGGCTGAGCATCTAGATCTGGAAGCTCTGCCTCAGCAAGACCCTCAACGGTGGCGTCCTGCTCAGCTGCTGTCTTAGGGACCTCAGGTCTCTCTCGCTGTCCTGGCACTGGGACCTGCTCTCTCGTAACCGAAGCCCATAGCTGACGAATATCATACTCAGGAAAGACAGTGGTAGTATCAGATATCTCAGCTCTAATCTCTGTGGGAAGCTCAAGTGCAGATCTGATGATGAAGCAAATCCAATGAGCATAGGGCAGCTGACGGTGTCCCTTGAAGCCTTCTGTCAGGGTGTCCTCCATCTCACTAAGCATAAGATCTCATATGTCAAAAGGTGTCTGTGAAAGAAGGTGGTGAACAACCCATAGCTGCATCCTGGTCAATCCCTCTCTGTAGCCCAGCCTGGGAAGAAGCGTACGCCTGACAATAGCATCCAGGACTCGGGCAAGTGGTGTCAAACTGGTAGGTGTGCGACGAGACCCTTCGCCAAAAGGCTCACGGAAGCAGGGTCGAATCAGATCTGTAGGAGGCACAGTACCGCCATGAGGACGTCTGGGTGGAGCTGTCTGACCAAAGCAGAGCTGATGAATCTTCGTGTCTGAAGCTGGGAGTCTGAGAATCTCCCGCACTCTGGTGCTGTACAGTCTGCGGTTGCGGCCTCGGAAAGCAAAATGTATGAACTCATGGGCTGGATCAATCCATAGTGAAGCATAGAACTCCCTAACCCAAGTGCCGCAGTATGCACCTGTCCGTCCAAGAAAGTCAGACAAGCCCGGTAGAAAGGACAGGTGCGGACGAAGCTGCTCACCCACTACCTCAACAAGAGACTCAATGCCACAGACCCTCTGTGGTCGAAAAGCAATGCCACTGTCAATATAAGCTCTGTAGAAATCCTCATGTAGAGGTGTATAGAATCCCTCTGAAGCTCTTGAATCTCACTGAGGTGGGAGCCACCGGCTGACCTCAACAAATCTCAAACCTTACACCTGACGTGCTGTAGCACCCCTCAAGTCAAAGTGCTCGACTGGAGGTGAACCTCTAGCCCTGGGAGGTGGACGTCCTCCACGACGCTGGCCCTCTGGCCTAGGAGTCACCTGAGCTCGTGTGCGTGTGGAGCGGTGACGCGGTGGAGTCTGAGCTAGCTGCTCCTCTGTCCCCTCTAGAGCGTCTGCAGGTGGATCAACTGACATAGCATCTGCATCCTCTGTCACCTCTGTGCCCTCTGTACCAAGCTGTCGACCTTCAAGATGAAAGCGACGCTCGCCAATGCGAATACTACTGCTCCTGCCTCCCCTCTCTGCCTGCTCTGCTGCATCTGCAACTGCCTGAGCTATCTCTGCATCTGTAAGGGTCTTCTTCTTCTTTCTGGCCATAACCTTTATGCGCTTGCCACGCGCAACCTCAGACAGACGAGGAGGACTATCGTCCCCGTCACTAGGAGCACCACCGGCGTTCTTGCAACGAACCATGCTGTCAAACTATCAGAAATCCTCTGAAAGATGGTGTACTGACACTCAAAAGTCTTGGCCTCAATCCGTATCCGCAGGCTTGGCCTCGGATTCAGCAACTGAACTGTGGTCACCCCGACACACCGACAAACTCGCTGAAAAGACGGAATAGATGGATCTACTATAAGCAACATATATAACTAAAAGGTACGAAACCCTAGGGATAGCAAGCATATAAGATAAGATTTGAATCGAAACGCGATAGCTACCTCGGATCGACGAGAACTCGGTGAAAGGTAAGATGACCTAGTTCGCGAGACTTCCTGAATACGCCGAACGAGCGCTGATTTGCCGAAACAAAAGATAATTAGGATACAAATAATGAACTTTCGACAAAACCTAACAAGGAGAACAAGGTGACGCGAAACAACCTCGCGAAGAAGACGTCGCGCGAAGAAACTTTGACGACGAACGGCCGAGACGACGTTGCACGAACCCTAGGGTTAGGGTTAGGGCAACACTACGATGGCCAAGCGAGGAAGTGCGCGAGGGAGGAGCAGTCAATGGGTGGCCGGAGGTGGAGGTGGCGAGGTTCACCGGTGGCAGCAAGTCACGGCGGCGGTGAGACGGCGGCGGCAAGAGCAGCGGGCACGGCGGGCGCGGGTCGCGCGGTGTAGCGCGGGCAGAGCTGAGCAGGGCGGCTCGCCGGAGGAGGAGGGCAGGGCGCGGCGGTGGCGCGAACTCCGGCGACTTAGGGCTAGGAAGACGGTGGATGCGGCGAATAAGCGGCGGCTAGGGCACGGGCGTCGGTTGGATGAAGAAGAACGAATCGGGAACGAAGAAATATATGAAGGGTTAGATCCGCTCGGCATACGATGACCGGACGCGGTGGTCGATTTGACTGGACGCGGTGGTGCAGCGTCTGGTCACACTCCAGTAAGCACCTGGAGCAACCGGACGCGTCCGGTTAGGACTGACCGGACGCGGACAGAGTCCGGTCGAGGGTTATCCGGGAAAGTCATCGCGAATGACCGGACGCGGTGGTGGTTACCGGGACCGGACGCGGTGGTCAACAGCAGCGCGTCCGGTGCAGCGTTCGGTCACTGGGTCAGGAGAAGGTCTTCTGGATGACCGGACGCGCTGGTGGTCGCCGGGACCGGACGCGGTGGTGAAGCATCACTACGTCCGGTGCAGCATCCGGTCCAGCGTCCGGTCACTGTTTTTCGCCTTTCTTCAATCCGAACTTCGACGCGACTTCTCCCAATCAAGTTCCAATTCAAAGAGACACAAATAAACACCAATTGGAACCTGATATGAGTGACCTCACTCAAACCCTCAAGTTTTTCAAAATAGTTTGCCTTAGGCTAATATTATTTTTAAGAAAATAGACAACAAACACCCGAGGAGCAACGTATGGCCATGTAATAGAGTTTTTGAACCATTAGGAGCATCAAATGCTCTCTCTATCCATGGACGAACACAGAGGTTGCTCAAAGCTAAACCGAAAAGAAACGACAAAGCAACAACCATGCATATGCAATGCAATACAAGTAAGTAAAGCTAGGTTGCTTGTCAAGTTTGATCCACGGTTAGGCTTCTTCACTCCTCCAAAGGAGGGTTATCGTAACCGTGTTAGCCAAGCCCTAGATGCATTGCGGGTAATTAAACATGACATATAATACAATGCAATGCAAGGGACAACACAAGCTCATTTTTTAAAGTTACTAGAGTCAAGCACATTGAGTTCACTTCTCAACCTATAAAAGGTGGCCTCATCCAAAGGTTTAGTGAAGATATCCGCCAATTGATTTTCACTTCTTACACCTTCTAGTGATATATCATTTTTAGCAACGTGATCTCTTAGAAAGTGGTGGCGGATATCAATGTGCTTGGTGCGAGAGTGTTGTACCGGATTATTAGCAATTTTAACGGCACTTTCATTATCACATAAAAGTGGCACCTTTTCAAGGACAATTCCAAAATCTAGGAGGGTTTGTTTCATATATAGGATTTGTGCACAACAAGCCCCCGCGGCAATGTATTCCGCCTCGGCGGTGGACAAAGCCACACTATTTTGCTTTTTAGATGACCAAGATACTAAAGACCTCCCAAGCAAATGGCACCCTCCGGATGTGCTTTTTCTATCAATTTTGCAACCGGCATAATCCGAATCGGAATAGCCAACTAGTTAGAATCTAGCTCCTTTGGGATACCAAAGACCAATGCTTGGGGTGTGTTTAAGATATCTTAAGATTCTTTTTACGGCACTTAAGTGAGGTTCTTTAGGGCACGCTTGAAAGCGAGCACACATGCACACACTAAACATGATATCGGGCCTAGATGCGGTAAGGTATAACAAACTACCAATCATAGAACGGTAGAGAGTTTGATCAACCGGTTTACCTCTCTCATCTAGGTTGAGATGTCCATTAGATGGCATTGGGGTCTTGATTGGTTTGTATTCTTCCATCTTGAATCTTTTGAGAAGATCCTTGGTATACTTTTCTTGAGAGATGAAAATTCCTTCTCTCATTTGCTTGACTTGAAAACCAAGGAAGAATGTGAGCTCACCAATCATAGACATCTCAAACTCCTTCGACATCAATTCACCAAATTCCTTGCAATATTCTTCATTTGTTGATCCAAAGATGATATCATCAACATACACTTGACAAATGAAGATCTCCCCATTAAGCTTCTTGGTGAATAGTGTGGTGTCGACCTTCCCAATGGTGAAGCCCTTCTCAATGAGGAAGTCTCGGAGGCGCTCATACCACGCTCTAGGGGCTTGCTTGAGCCCATATAGTGCCTTGGACAACCTATAAACATGATTAGGATATCTAGGGTCTTCAAACCCGGGAGGTTGATTAACATAGACTAGTTCATTTATGAAGCCATTTAAGAATGCACTTTTCACATCCATTTGATATAGTTTCATATCATGATGTGATGCATATGCAAGGAGGATACGAATGGCTTCAAGTCTTGCAACGGGTGCAAAGGTCTCTCCAAAATCAAGACCTTCAACTTGAGAGAACCCCTTTGCAACTAGTCTTGCCTTGTTCCTCACTACTATGCCTTGGTCATCTTGCTTGTTGCGGAACACCCACTTGGTTCCAATGACTCTTGCACCTTTAGGATGCGCTTCAAGTGTCCATACTTGATTGCGGGTGAAGTTGTTCAATTCTTCATGCATAACATTCACCCAATCCGGATCTTGAAGAGCTTCTTCTACATTCTTAGGTTCAACACAAGAGACAAAAGAGTGATGTTCAACAAAAGAAGCAAGCTTTTGAGATCGAGACATTACTCCCTTAGTAGGACTCCCTATGATGAGATCTTGTGGATGTGCTTGAAGTAGAGGTGAGTTTCTTCTATCAACCACTTGAGGAGGTGGATGTGGAGCATCAACATCTTGAGCTTGTGCCTCGGCTTGTTCATGAGAGACATAAGTGTCTTCATTTTTAACTCTCTCATTCTTGTCATCATCTTGAGGCACATGTGATGAAGATGGTGGATCAATAATTTGTACATCGTCTTCATCATCCTTTGGCTTGATGTCTCCCACCGGCATGTTCTTCATTGCCTCCCTCAAGGGTTCATCACCTACATCATCACAATTCTCAATCGCTCCTTGGGAGCCGTTAGATTCATCAAATTCCACATCATATGTTTCTTCAACCAAACCGGTGGCATGGTTAAATACTCTATATGCTTTGGACTTTGATGAGTAACCAACAAGAAAACCAATATCACAACGTCTTTGAAACTTCCCTAGGTGTTGACGCTTCTTGTAGATGTAGCATTTGCAACCAAACACCCAGAAGAATGAGACGTCCGGCTTCTTCCCATTTAGCAACTCATAGGGGGTCTTGCCAAGAAACTTTTATAGGAAGAGGCGATTTGAAGCATAGCATGCGGTGTTGATTGCCTCGGCCCACAACTTCTCCGGAGTGTTGTACGCATCTAACATTGTTCTTGCAAGGGTGATCAAAGTCCAGTTCTTTCTCTCAACTACACCATTTTGTTGAGGAGTATAGGTTGAAGACACTTCATGCTTGATTCTAATTTCATCACAATAAGCTTCAATGTTTGTGTTGTCAAACTCTTTGCCATTGTCACTTCTAATCTTCTTTATCTTGACTTCAAATTCATTTTGAGCTCTCTTTGCAAACTTCTTGAAGCAATTTGCCACTTCGGATTTGTCATGAAGGAAGAAGGTCCATGTGTACCTTGAGTAGTCATCCACTATCACAAGACAATAGAGATTTCCACCCAAGCTCTTGTAGGTTGTAGGTCCAAACAAATCCATGTGTAGAAGTTCTAGCACTCTTGAAGTTGACATGAAAGCTTTGGTTGGATGAGCGTTTGCGACTTGTTTGCCCGCTTGACATGCACTACAAGGTTTGTCCTTTTCAAACTTTACATACTTCAATCCTCTCACTAGTTCTTTCTTCAATAGCTTGTTGAGAGTGTTCATTCCAACATGAGCAAGCCTCCTATGCCAAAGCCAACCAAGTGAGGTCGTGGTGAATAAACATGTCATCAAGTTTGCATCTTCGGAGGTGAAGTCAACAAGATAAAGATTGTTGTATCTAAAGCCTTTGAATATCACTTGCTTGTCATCTATCTTTGAAACCACCACTTCATTAGGTGTGAACAAGCATTGGAAGCCAAGGTCATAAAGTTGCCCAACGGATAATAAGTTGAAACTCAATGAAGCAACATAGAGCACATTTGAGAGTGAGTGATCATTTGATATTGCAATCTTACCTATACCCTTGACTTTGCTCTTTGAATTATCCCCAAATGTGATCTTTTCTTGACATATCCCATTCTCTTCAATGGAGGTGAACATACGAGGATCACCGGTCATATGTTGAGTGCAACCACTATCAATAACCCAATGAGATCCACCGGTCTTGTAGTTCACCTACACACAAGAGATCAAGCTTTTTGTTTAGGGACCCACACTTGAGATGGACCCTTGACTTTCTCAACTAGTGACTTGGCAACCCATATTTTCTTTGGCCTATTCTTGTTAGGGGGACCCAAGAACATAACTTTCATCTTTCCATTAGAATCTTTTCTTAGCATGTAATGAGCATTGAAGGCAAAGGGTCTAGCATGCTTGGGCAAGGGTTGTGGTGGTGGAGTTTTACACTCATGAGCAAAATGACCTTCTTGTCCACACTCAACACATCTCTTTGGCTTGGGCTTTGACTTGCTTTGTTGTTGTTGAGCTTTTGCCTTCTTCTCTTGATTTGCCAAGTACCCAATACCACTTCTATCCATCTTCATTACGGTGTTCATGAGTAGCTCACTTTGCAAATATTGACCTCTTGTGAACTTGCTTAGGCCGGTCTTGAGATGCTCTTTCTCTTGCTTGAGCTTCTTGTTTTCTTCAATAAGTGACTCATTTGTTGTTTGCTTCTCAAGAGCCATTAAACCTTTTAGCTTCTTGTTCTTATTTGCAAGCTTATCATTTTCACTCTTGATCTTGGTATAATCATCATAGTTGCTTGACTCAACCACACTCTTGCCTTTGCTACTAGAACCTTGCTCAATGCTTTTAATGATCAAGTCATCACATAATGTAGCTATATCACACTTAACAACTTTGTTAGTAGCATCATGTGTCTCAAGAGAAAGTTCATTAGCAACCACAAGACTATCATAGTCAATTTTCAATGTTGTATATTTATCTTTTAGAGAGTTATGCCTAGTGATGAGCTCAACATGCTTCTTCTCAAGTTTATCATGTTGATCTCTAAGCTCTTTGTTAGAAGTTTTGAGCTCCTTGAGAGTGGAAGACATAATTTCATTTTGATCTTTGAGCTCACCACTAGCCTTTTGAGCACTTTTAAGCTTAGATGAGAGTGATTCATTTTCATTTTGAAGTTCATCATTTTCATTTTTTGTCCTTCTTATGACTTTAGTGTATTTGTTTAACAATTTTACAAGTTCATCATAAGAAGGTGCGTCATATTCATCATCACTATCACTATCATTATCATCATCACTATCATGGTTTTGTACCTTTCGTTCACCCTTAGCCATAAGGCATAGGTGAGTAGTGGACGATGATGGTGAAGGAGGCGGTGAAGGTGGTGATGAAGATATTGGTGAAGATGATGGCCCCATCACAAATGCGGCAACCTTTTCTTTCTCATCACCGCTCTCATCTTCGGAGGACTCACAAGATGATTCAATGTCGGTGAGCCAATCACCAACAATGTATGCCTTTCCTCCCTTCTTCTTCTTGTAGAACTCTTTCTTCTTGCCATCCTTCTTCTTGTATGGCTTGTTTTTCTTCCTCTCTTCTTCTTCATCACTTGAATCATTCTTCTTGCCCTTGTTCTTGTTCTTATACTTATCTTTTGGAGGTCTAGGGCATTGATGAGCTAAGTGGCCAAGTTCACCACAATTGTAGCAATCCATCTCTGAGATTGGCTTCCTTTTGCTACTTGTGAAGAATTTCTTTTTCTTGCCATCGAACTTGATGCCACTCTTGTTGAGCTTCTTTGGCATTTTGGTGGTCTTCCTCACCATGAGGGTAAGTGATTCATCATCAACATCACTTTCACTTGAGCTCTCTTGCACTATCATGGCTTGGCCCTTCTTCTTCTTCTTGTCATGGCTAGCTTTGAAGGCCAAGTCTTTCTTCTTGGAAGATGATGAGCCCTCTTCCGGAGTGATGTGCATGTACATCTCATGAGAATTGATCTTCCCCAATACTTGTGTCGGTGTTGCGGTGGAAAGCTCACTTTGGTGAAGCACGGTGACAATGTGACCATACTTCTCAACGGGAAGAACACTCAAGATCTTTCTTGCAACATCCGATTGGCTCATTTGAGTGAGCCCAAGAGCATTGAGGTCCTCTACAAGAACAATCAAACGAGTGTACATATCATTAGCACTCTCTTTGGGAAGTATCTCAAAAGAATTGATTTTCTTTAAAGCAATGTGATAGCGTTCCTCACGCTCACTCTTAGTTTCCTCATGGAGAGCACAAAGGTTTTCCCACAATTCATGAGCATTCTTTGCATTACGCACATGATTGAAGATATCCTTGCCTAAGCCCCGGTAGAGTGCATTTTTGGCCTTTGCATTCCACCGGTCGTACTTCTCCTCGTCACCACTTGGGTTTGCGGGATCCCTAATGGTGGGAAGCCCTTGGGTTGCGGCTCTAAGACACCCAACATCTATGACTTCGAGGTACACCTCCATTCGGATTTTCCAATATGGAAAATTATCCCCCTCAAAGGTGGGAGGTGGTCCTTCCCCGTTAGACATCTTGCTCTAGGCGGTAAAGCCTAAATTGGGAGCAACTCGGCTCCGGTACCAATTGAAAGGATCAAGATGCCTAAGAAGGGGGTGAATTGGGCTTTTCTAAAAATTAATTGTAAGAATTAAATCCTATAAGCCGGAATTCACCCCTAGTGCCTACTTGTGTTCCTAGAGATTCTACCGGTAAAAGATTTGCACCCTAGTTTCCAATCCTAGTCTAGCATGGCAATTCTAGGAAAGTAAATCAAGCAATGAAAGTAAATACGAGAATGTAAATGCTTGAAAGTAAGGGCAAGGAACACGGCGATGTTTTTCTGAGGTATCGGAGAGTCGTCACTCCCCACTAGTCCTCGTTGGAGCACCTGCGCAAGGGTGTAGCTCCCCCTTGATCCGTGCAAGGATCAAGTGCTCTCTATGGGCTGATTCTTCGACACTCCGTCGCGGTGAATCACCCAAAACCACTCACAAGATGAGTTGGGTCATCCACAAGCTCCGCCGGATGATCACCAAACTCCCAATCACCACCAAGCCGTCTAGGTGATGGCGATCACCAAGAGTAACAAGCTAGAACTCTCACTTGACCACAATGAGCCTAATGAGAAGAAGGATGCACACTTTCTACTCTCTAATCACTAGTGAGGAACTCTCAAGCTTTGATTCTCAAATCACACTCCTCACTAGAGCTCTTGCACTCCCTTGCACTCCAAAGGTGTTTCTCAGCTGAACAAATGAGCAAGAGACCTCTAAGAGAGGTGGTGGGGATGTATTTATACACCCCACAGTCGAAACCAACCGTTACCTGCCAACTCAGCAAAATACGGGGTGACCGGACGCGCCGGTCCCTCGTAACGGTCGAAATTCTGAAATTTCGGCTGAGTGACCGGACGCGCCGGTCAGGGGTGACCTGACGCGTCCGATCGTGCAGGGAGCTTACTGTAACGAGACCGGACGCGCGACCGCGTCCGATCGGTGATGACCGGACGCATCCGGTCGTCAAAGGACCTTACTGGAACGTGACCGGACGCGCCGATCACACCCCTGTTGCGTCCGATTAGATGGTTTCCCTTAAGTGACACGTGTCGGCCTGACCACCGTGTCCGGTCCTCGTAAGGGCCGCGTCCGGTCATCAGCGCCGTAACACAGTCGCGGTTTTGAACTGACCGGACGCGTCCGGTCAAGCTAGGAACCGCGTCCGGTCAAGGGAAAAACCCTCTAAACACTCCGAAACGTGACGCAACTTGAATCAAGTTGCTTCCAACTGAACTTTAAGCTATTCTAGAGCTGCCTAGTGCTAAGTTTAACAAGTGTGCACCACACCTAAACATAAGACTCACCTAGGTCAAGCTACCCGCTCATGCTCCCCTTTATAGTACGGCCAAAAGAGAAAACGAAGATCATAACGACTATTCCGAATGTAACTCAACACCTCGACATCCGGAACTAACCGTCCTTAATCTTGATGTCACTCCTTTGAAAACTGAAACGATTTTCATCAAGGGGCATGAATACCATGGTGCCCAAAGCAGTTACCAACTCCATGACCTAACTTACCAATGTTTCTGCAAAACACACGTTAGTCATGGTAATAAAGCGTTGTCATCAATTGCCGAAACCAACTCTCGGGGCCTAGATGCTTTCAGACGGGTTAGGTTCACCTCTGTTTCTTGTTTGCTACGACGAGAGTGTTGTGATGATGTTGATTTTAACACTGTTAGCCAAGGCTATCAACGAGTCCTACATGCAATTTTATTTGTACATATTTTTTTCATCCTTTTTCTTTTCATCCTTTTTCTTTTGACGGCCTTAGTTTCTCCCGTGTCTTTAGATTAGCCGCTGCTCACCCCCATACATGTGAGTCACCCTTGCCCTAGGTCTCTTCGTGCATTCCCATGTTGCTGTCATTGATGACTGCTCAAGCTTCTCCATGCTAGCTCACATCTCTGCCCTACCTCTTCCCTAAACTGTTGCCTACTCGATCGAGCTTCCCTGAGCCAACGAATGAAGGTCGCAGTGTTTGATTTAATGTCCTCGCCAGAGGTCCTTCATACACCCTTGGGCCTCCACACCCACGCCCTCACCAGAGACCGCCACACTATCCTTGAGCTTGCCCGCACAGGAGACAACACTTCACATTGTTCAAGTGGGTTGGATTGGTTAGTCTTGGCCCATCGTTTCGGATGGACAGCTTCATCCTGTATCTATGGCGAATTTTCGTCTATAGGATGAATTCCATTCCATTTTGGAATCTAGGGTTTGTTTGGTTGGTGCCAAATGCCATACTTTGCCACGCTTTTTTTTGACATACTATGGCTGCCATAGAAAATATGGTGAGCAAAATCAAAACTACACTTGTGCAAAGTTTGATACGACAATGAGTCTATGATGTGTGGAACATGATGCTAAAAAAAGTATGATGCGCCATACTTATGATAGTGAACCAAACAACTTTTAATAAAAAACTACGATATGATTAATGTTATTCTAGGCCTTAGCCTTCGAGCACCATGTTGTTGCTCAAACTACCGAGAGCACAATAAAACATAATGAAAGGAACGAAATTGAACCATGAAGGAGCGAAAGGTATGTATGTATTAATTAAGGAACCAGGGTTCCATCCCCCCTTGTACAATGCTCTCGTGGAGCTCCATTTATACACGACCGTATCTTTTACAAGGACCAAAATGCCCTCCTAACTGCTACGATACGCGAGCATATTCCTCTTCCCTAGAGGCGCCTTTGGTTCAACCCGCATTTGGCCTCCCTCGAAAATGCCTTCCTCGGGTTGGCCTCCTTCGTTCGGGCCCCCATGGAAGGTTGTCGGGCCCTCCTAGCAGGACGACGGGCCAGAGACGACGAAAAACCTGCAAGTCGATATGTCACTCCATAATGATTAGCTACTGGCCTGCCGAAAAGTTCCTCCTAACACCGTGCTTTGCTAATGATCACCTAGTGACGAAAGTTGCAGACGCCTTTCGCCGCAGGTATCGTCATTGCGTCATCCGGCTCAAGCGGGTGAAGCCGCCGGCGATGGCTTTAATGTTTTCATCCTAAAACCAAGGGCAAAAACCACCAAACCCAATCGCTAGTCGTTTCGTCAATGGCCGATCCGACCCATACGGGCGACACGCTAGTCAGAAGCTTTTGCGCCCTTCTGGCGCGACCACTTGTTTCGTCGATATGCCTTTTATCCCTCGAGGGCGAAACGTTGGTCGATTAGTAGGAGAGGGGGGCAGACCTTAAGGCCTCCCCCAACAATTAACCTGTGACATGCATGGCAAGTTATGGTCAACGACCAAATAGATCCCTAATTGCAACGAAAAGAAAATTGTGGGTCCAGCCACACGGAAGTTAGCAGCCACGAAAAAACGTTCCCAACGCAGCTTAGAGCAAGGTTAATAATATAGCCGGCTGCTGGCTGTATGAATCCTTGCAGCCTATCTCTCAGCTCACACATATAGTAGTTACATCTTCACTATTAATACATAATCCACTTGTTTATCTCACAAAGCTTTTTTTTATTCTTGTGCCTAAGCCGGCTGTAAGCTTATAACCTGCTTCTCCTCTCTCTCCTTCTCTCTCCTCCACCTCAGCATTTAGGATACTCTCAATGCAGACTCCACTATAGTTTCTATGGCTATTTAATATCCCTCTATTTATTAATTTTTGCTGATGTGACACTATATTTATTGAAGAAAGAGAGAGAAAACACGAGAAACCGAGTCTAACGTAGACTCCACGTCTACTCTTGCATCGATGCGGAAGAAACGATGCTCGTCCACGATAGGGAAGACGGTGGTAGTTTCCATCCAACCTCCCAGATCCCATGCACGTTCTTCCCCATTGCCGCTGGCTGGACGCATGCCTCCCCGTTCGTGGCTGCTCGAAGCCGTGGAGGTCTGGCCGTGGCCGCTCGACACCTGCCTCGCTTGCACGGCCGCTGGCAGGGAGCTCACGCCTGGCGAGATCTTGGGGAACTGCATCCTGGAGATGTATTGCTCCATGCCGGCGGTGCCTGGTCGCACAACGCCCCAGTAGCCTGTGATGGCGTGCCAGACGCCCAGACGAAGACGAAGACGTACTTGAGGCTGCGCCTAGACTCACGCGAGCCCAGGCGCCCGCAGAGCTCGCCGCGCCCTTCTAGCGCCGCCAAGCTCGCCCATCCGCGTGAACGCCGCCTAGCGGATCCCGTTGCAAGTTCGTCGAGCTCCTAGCCGCGGTAGAGGCGCTCGTTGCTGTGCTGCATCTCTGCGCACACCAAGAAGACAACCAAAAAACACGACCTGACACTTGTTCATCGAGTGAGCGAGGAGGAAGAAAGCTGGAGCAAAGGATCCGA
This sequence comes from Saccharum spontaneum, assembly GCA_022457205.1. Lineage (NCBI taxonomy): Eukaryota > Viridiplantae > Streptophyta > Magnoliopsida > Poales > Poaceae > Saccharum > Saccharum spontaneum. The sequence continues at coordinate 35,096,179 of CM039612.1, forward strand.
GGAAGAGAGTTGATAAATTATCGAAGTTGCATTGTGAAATATAGTTTCTCGGTACAAGAGTTCTAGCCTATAGAAACTGCTACTAGTTTTTGCATTGTGAGTGTATTTGGGGGCGTCCTCAAGGACAGCCAAATCGTCAGGCGAGTACACATAAAAAATTAAAAAAATGTTCGCAGCGGTATAGCTTACTGGAGTGGGTCATATAAGTATTCCTCATCCAGGAGTTTTTTTTAAACAGAGAGCGCCCTGATACTGTTTAACACTGTTTATGTCGCGACCTCTTCTTGACGCACTTTCATTTTTGTTTGTTTGTTTTTTTTTCTCAGACGAATTTAAAATAATTTCTTCACTGTTTATGACGGGCGCGGCGACAGCGTGCCCACCGTGCTAGTAGATTTACGGCTATTTTTTCTACATTGTCTCCCCTCCACGTCGCCAGCCTCTTAGAGGTGTTTAGTTCCTATGATGAAAAATTTTTGGTGTCACATCGGATATTTCATGGATGTCAGAAGGGGTGTTCGAATACTAATAAAAAATTAATTACATAACTCGCCTAAAAACCGTGAGATGAATTTATTAAGCCTAATTAATTCATCATTAGCACATGTTTACTGTAGTACGACATTGTCAAATCATGGATTAATTATGCTTAAAAAATTCATCTCGTAAATTTATCGTAATCTGTGTAATTAGTTATTTTTTCGTCTACATTTAATACTCTATGCATGTGTCAAACATCCAATGTGACCGTGTGAAAATTTTTAGGAGGAAGTAAACACCCCCTTAGATCGTCTGCACTGACACACGCTATGTATTCCTGCATGATCACGTAGCGCAAAAAAGTCTTGCAGTGCGTCCTGTATTTGCTGCGCTATAGCTCAGGATGGCCTGGACGTCCGCTATTCTGAGCGGGATAGCGCTCGTCCACTACCGCCCATGCGCGGCCTCACTGCTGCTGCTGTTCGGTGTGAGATGGGAGGGAGAGAGCGTATGTGCGGGGCCCATTGCTGCTACTAACTAAAAATGTTATAACTCATAAAAAATCAAATTAAATTTCGATTACATCATTGAATTCGTTTCAATAAATACTTCAAAACTAAATCTCATATGGATATATTTAGATAAAGTGATAAGTGGGCCCCACAGTGAATAGAGGATGATATAGAGGATGAATAAGTGCGGAAGAAATAAGAACAAATGAGAGAATCTTAATAATGGCTGTGTTTAGATCAATTAAAAAGTGCACTATGCAAAAAAAAATTCCCGTCACATCAAACTTGCGATACATGTATGGAGTACTAAATGTGGATAAAATCAAAAATTAATTACACAGTTTGGTTGTACTTTGCGAGACGAACGTTTTGAGCCTAATTAATCAATGGTTGGACAATTATTACTAAATACAAACAAAATGCTACAATATATTTTGGTACTCTAAAATTTAGATGTAAACACAGCCAACAGAGAATCATGAGTAGGGATGGCCTTATTATGTTGCGCCGAAACGAGCGGTGCGGCCAGGACCACCCCGTGCGTGGTGCGTGCCCTAGCAACACGGCGTTTGTGTTGATCGCCCTGGTCGTCTCCCCTAACTACCGCAGTGGATACTCTAAAACAATACTCTAAAGCTTTAGAGTATGAATATAGAGTAAAAACTGCTGCACTAGGTACTCTAAAACGATACTCTATTCTTTCTCTCACTCTATATTTAGAGTAGTACGGTGCTTACTCTATACCCTACAGTGGCGGGTCCCATTAGCTAAACAAAGGAAAAATGCTATAACTCATAAACCAAAAATTCAAATTAAATTTCGATTGCACCATTAAATTCGTCTCAATAAATCCTTCAAAACTAGATCACACATGGATATATTTAGATAAAGTGACAAATGGGTCCCACAGTGGATAGAGTGGATAAAGGATGATATAGAGGATGAATGAGTACGGAAGAATTAAGTATAGAGGAGAGAATCTTGCTGACTAAGACGTATAGAGGATGAATATAGAGATCCATGAGTACGGGTAGTCTTACTGTGGCCCACAACTGACGACCCGATCCTACTACACCTCTGCCTGTGGCAAGGCAGTAGGACGCCAGCCAGCCACCAACCGCACGCGACCTGGCGCCCTGCCCATACCCTCACAGCCCGGCACAGCCCCGCGCGTCCCAACCAACACTGGCCAGCCCCAGGCAGGCCCTGGCGGCCACCAACGCGGACCCCGAGGCCCGAAACCACCACCGCGCCACGACGCCGAGGCACACACATCACCTCCCTCCCCACCCCACGCCCGCCGGTTATAAATAGCCAAGCGTACGATTGGGGCCAGAGACAGAGAGAGAGAGAGAGAGAGAGAGCGCGACCGAGCACGGACAGCGCAGCGCGGCACCGAGCCGCTGCGAACGAGACCGCACCGCAGCCCGCAGGGAGAGACCCGCCCCGTCCCCCCGGAGAAAAGGCAGACGCGGCGGGTGGCGGGCGGCGGCGGCTCAATCCGGAGGGAGCGACCGGTCCGGTCCTTTTTCTGCCCGTAACTTCCTTCCTCCGTTCGTTCGTTGGCCTCCTCCTCCTGTTCGTTCGAGGCAAGAAGAGGAATAGAAGAATAGCAGGAGAGGGGAGGGAGAGCCCCGAGGCCGAAGGCAACGACCAACGGCACGCCGCTCGGGCTGAGGTCGGTCGTCGCTGGCACGGCAAGATGGCGCGGTTCATCCTGAGCCTGATGGAGCTCGGGGTCAGCGCCACCGTGCACATGCTCTTCGGCCTCTACGTCTTCAGCACGGCCGTCGCCGCCGACATCTCGCAGGCCGCCGCGGCGTCGGGGTGCCTCCTGCTGCGCCGCCCAGGGGCGCCGCCCGCGGCCGAGGGCGCGGCGCTCGTCGACGTCGCCGCCGCGGGGGAGAGCGACGAGCGCAGGGGCGCCGCGCCCGTCATCCTCGACGCCTCGCCGCCGCCCATCGTCCTCGTCCACGGCATCTTCGGCTTCGGCAAAGGGGTACGAACGGCAGTGTTCGGTGAAATGCCGCGGCGGCAGCGTCCTCACGTGTTTTCTTCCTCTTTGGTCTTTGCTTCCGCGCGCAGAGGCTCGGGGGACTCTCCTACTTCGCCGGCGCCGAGAAGAAGGACGACCGCGTGCTCGTCCCGGATTTGGGGTCGCTCACCAGCATCCATGACAGGTGGGTGGTTCGGAAAAAAAAAACAACTACTACTAGCAGAGATACTTCTCTGATCATTATCATCATATAATAAAAAACCTGCCAAATATTCCCGTTTGGTAGTTGCCCGCTGCTTTACCTTTTTCAATCAATCACCTTACTAGTAGATTATGTTGCTTATTATGATTTCGTATCTTCTCCGTGACTGTGAACAAGAAAGATTATGTCCCCCTGAATATAGATCGCTGGAGATTTAATCGTGCTTGGCTATGCAGGGCGCGCGAGCTGTTCTACTACCTCAAGGGCGGGCAGGTGGACTACGGCGAGGAGCACAGCAAGGCTTGCGGCCACAGCAGGTTTGGGAGAATATATCAGACAGGTAGAGATCCCGAAGAACACAATACATGGCCATGGCCTTTCAGAAATTTCTTTTTCCATTGGTTCTTACATGGCTGTTCTAATTTTGGTGCAGGGCACTATCCTGTGTGGGACGAGCACAACCCAGTGCATTTTGTCGGGCACTCTGCCGGCGCGCAGGTTGTGAGGGTGCTGCATCAGATGCTTGCCGACAAGGTACACAAACAAGAGATTTTCAGTTTTACTCACAAGTGGTAGCTGTTTATTGCTGCTGGTGGAATTAGTCATGCCTATCATGTGCTTTCAGAGGGATGGTTCTTGTGACTTGGAGTACATGATTAGAGCACCCAAATTAGGATGAGTTTACGTCAGTTTTTGTTAACTTGGGCCTCTGTTAACGCACTTTTGTAGGGATGGTCCAAGAATCTGTTTTTAGTATGGCCAAAATCTGTTCTTAGTTTACCCTTTCCCCTACTTTATGTGATTTTGAAGTGCGCTTTTGCCACTGAATTGAGCTTCGGTGTTTGATTGCACGACCCTCTATGGGCTTTACGCATGTGGCATGCTGGTCTTGCTTGTTGCATGTTGAGCCGGCAACTTGCTGGCATGCTGTAGTGTTAAGAAACATGTGAACTTTAGCACTTTATGGATATATATTATATATAATTCTAACACATACTGTGATACTGATCTCAGGCTTTCCCTGGTCATGATACTTCTGAAGATTGGGTTCTAAGCCTGACTTCCTTGTCAGGTGCACTTAATGGAACCACAAGAACTTACTACGATGGCATGCTGTAAGTGCTGCTGAAACAAATACAGATATCAATGGACCCTTCCATCTTGGTGCCTGCCTCCTTATTGTTTTATACTTTTCTGTTATTTTCAGGGTTGAAGATGGTAGGTCCATGAAATCTATCTGTCTTCTTCAGCTCTGCCGGCTCGGAGTTATTGTCTACGATTGGCTAGACATTCCTTGGCTGAAGAATTACTACAATTTTGGTTTTGACCACTATGAGATGTCACGGAGGAAAGTAGGCTATTCAGGTCTGATTAATCTGCTGCTGGGGTACATGGGCCCATTTGCCAGCGGGGATTGGATTCTACCTGACCTCACAATCCAAGGATCCATGAAACTAAACTCTACACTTAGGACCTTTCCCAATACATTCTACTTCAGTTATGCTACAAAGAAAACAAGAAAATTATTTGGAATTACAGTGCCTTCAAGTGTTCTTGGAGTGCACCCCATGCTCTTTCTGAGAGTCCTCCAGATGTGTATGTGGCGGCACCCTCAAAATGCACCTCTGCCTTACAAAGGATACAGGTGAATCCTCTGCTCTAAAGGCAAAATGCATCTCTTGAAAAGAACCTTCGCTTGTAATTGTTTGGCATTCCTTTAATCTTGTTTCTTGTGCAGGGATGAAGATTGGGAAGACAATGATGGAGCTTTGAACACCATCTCTATGACACACCCCCGCATTCCCGTCGAGCACCCACACCGTTTTGTAGTGGACGATTCTGACTGCCATCCTTTGCAACCTGGGATATGGTTGGTGCTATAGTTCAGACTTTTCCTTCAAACTTTTAAGTTGCTTGTTTCTTAGTTATTTCATGAGAAGCACAACTGTTGTGTCAAGAATTTGCTCTCATGATAATATTTAGCAAGTTCAACGCTGAATCCAACTGGTCAACTGTTAGGCTTTGAAGTGACTTCATTTGTTTATTGTCACTCTTCACTAATGGAAATATAATTGCTCCATTGATTTCTGCAGGTATTACAAGATTATTGAAGCTGACCACATTTTATTCATTGTGAATCGGGAAAGAGCTGGAGTGCAGTTCGATTTGCTGTACGATGGCATTTTTCAACGCTGCAGAAAGCATGCCTTTAGGAAGAACCCACCTACTGTACCAAACGAAACAAGTCAATAGCAGAACGAAGCCAAAGTATTTGTAGGTAGTACATAGGAAGGGAAACAAGGTGCCACAGCATTTTCATTAACTGTAAATTATATTGTTGATTGAACGGGAATAGCATATTTGCTTCTCCAATTCTTGGAACGGGGTTCATGGAGACTGGGAACTTGCATTCTTCCTTGTCAGATACTCCGACTGCCAAGTTAATACCTCGCCATACAGTCTAATGCAAGGAGATTTACCTTCCAGTGTTGATTTACCATGAATGGACAGGAGACGATGGATCCATTGCAGTTGCCTATGACCTGACTGGTAGCTATGATAAGTTCACATCCGTCCAAAAAGTGATATGTAGACATAGATGGTTCTACGGGTGGTGTAACATTGTAGACTTGTAGTAGCAGCAGGTTTTAATGAAAAGAAGTGGTTCATGAATTATGATTTCCATTCGGTGGCAATTATAAGAATTGGATATCTTTGTTTGCCAGGAGTCTCCTGGTAGCAGGTTGTAGTAGTAGCAGGTTTTAGTGAAAAGAAGCTGGAAATGCAGGTATAAGTATCATCGATGGTTGTTACCAGTAGCACCAAACACATCTTTTTCCCTTCTTGTGTGATACATCATACATTGTGTTTTCTTCTTTGCCTTTCGTTTATTGCAAGGCCTTCAATGATAGAGATGTCTCGTCAGCTCTCAATCATGTTAGGCAGCTGGATGCTTACAGTTGTTGTGTTGTCTGTCGTGACTGCATCAACACTGACTACTTGATGTCGCTCGATCATTCCCTGTCCTTGGATTTTCAATTACTCCAACCATTATAAATTATTGTTCACTTTGTCTTTTAACTTCTATCAAGGTTTTATGAAAAAAAATGTTAACATTGAATTAAAGAAACTAATTTGATGTTAAAATAAATTTGACTTGGGAGAAAATCAAAGTGAACGGGTGGAGTACTAGTACTTAGTTGTGGGTGGGAGGTCTTTGCAGGGAGGTCCTCGCATGGTGCCATGGTGGCATTTGGAGAGTGGGAAGCCTGTTTAGACTACCCGCACTCACGGACCTCTATATTCATCCTTTATACGTCCTAGTCAGCAAGATTCTCTCCTCTATACTCAATTCTTCCGCACCCATCCATCCTCTATATCATCCTCTATCCACTCTATCCACTGTGGGACTCACTTGTCACTTTATCTAAATATATCCATGTGTGATCTAGTTTTGAAGGATTTACTGAGACGAATTTAATGGTGCAATCGAAATTTAATTTGGATTTTTGGCTTCTGAGTTATAGCATTTTTTCCCTTTGTTTAGCTAGTAGGGTCCGTCACTATAGAGTATAGAGTAAGCACTGTACTACTCTAAATATAGAGTGAAAGAAAGGATAGAGTATCGTTTTAGAGTATCCAGTGCAATAGTTTTTACTCTATATTCATACTCTAAAGCTCTAGAGTATCGTTTTAGAGTACCCACTATGTGTAGTCTTAACGTGTGGCAATAGAGGGCGGAGCAGCGCCGGAGAGAGAGATGTCGAGACCTCGGTTCTGTATCTGTGTGCCTTGCCAATGGAACGTGGGAAGAAGGCAAGAAGCGCTTGGCCAACCGAGACTTGTAGAGAGACAGGCTTCACGGTGCTAGCTGAGGCCACGGCCAAAACACTGGATGCCCTCAACGCTGCAGATCGGGCGGCAGGCAGTAGGCAGACGATGATGTGCCCGTGCGAGGCTATGTGCCGAATTTGGTATAAAAAAACAAATACTACTATGGTAGATTTCTTTGAAGAAAGGGTTTGTGTGGCGAATAACAATCGTCCATGGAATTTTCAGTATGTTGAGGGATGAGGAGGAATTTTCAGTATGTTGAGGAATGAGTACCCATGGGACATGCCCCTTGGTACATTGTTGTAATCACGGTTCCACAGTATTGCTCTTGCACCTGTGTGTATCCCGATCACGACTTAATGCTGAAAACCAAGACAGTAGGAATAACATGCTATTTATCGCCCGTGCGACAAGGAGAAAGGGGAAGCAATTAATCTGGGAGTATTCGAGGCATTTCACGAAGAACTGAATTTCATTTTCCAGGCTCAGGCGTTGGTAACAAAATCGAGAGGTGGCTCGTCAGAAGAAAAGAATTGAGATAGATCCAGCTGGTGAGAGCTAGGGCTGCAGGTGAGCCTAAGTGGGTTGCCAGGCTTTGCATCTAGTGAGAGCAGTCGATGTGCATCCCAATTCTTCTTTGAGACCAAATCTTTGGCTACGTTCTTTCCAACGAGAGGCATAACATTCTCCGAGGCGTATGCCAATAAAACCCACTGCAGTGAGAAATGAGAATAGCACAATTGTATGCCTAGTTCAGACCCACTCTTTGCAGCAATGCAGCTATTTTCCATTAACTGATGCACTACTTTAGCAGTTTACATACCCAAACATTAGCAGGTCAGAACTTCCGGCGCCTGTACTTACAGTCTGAAAAACAAACGATGCCAGTTTTGCACAGATGGAAAAGCACCTGTGTGTTGGTTCCCTTCCAAAAGAATCAGATGCACAAGCTATGCCTCCAATTAACAAAGCGCATATGATACAGAGGAGAGAGGCACGGGAAATTAGAATATCTGATCTAGCATCAACTATGATGCGGAGTCACTCGACAAGTACCTCTTCACTGGAGCTGCAAGCACCCCTACCCCATGCGGATGGAAAAGAACAAGGCAAGCTGTGAAACACAAAACGGCCGCAACTACCACAGTCATGACAAGTCGCATTCTCGTGGCACCACCAGGATAAGTAACAATTAGTGAGGGCTTAAGCCACCTAGTAGTCATATCAGGCTGGCAGCATTGCCGGTGTGAGACATCTCTAGTCACAAGTGGCATAGTTTCTTCCTCATCAGCTGAGTTCAACTTGTTATCACCACCAATATAAGTGTTCTACAAAGAGTTCCAAACATAAATTAGTTAACATGGATACCACAAAAATGTAGAAGCTCAAAACAATACTGGGATAATATAGCATGAAATCAATACTTCCATGAAAGGAAAGTAGTCTCTGCCATCAGAATCTGGGGGCTGTTTGGTTCCTTTGGGTGGGGGCAAGGAAAGGTGGTGCTTTTTGGTTCCCAATTCTATCTACTTCCCAACAGAATCTAACTGCAATGGTTCTAGCACTTGGGCACCTAGCTATGGATCATAAATTGTCCGATTAATTGAACTCAGATGATAAAACAGATATTGAGGCCAGGGGCAGTGCTGCGAAGGCTGCAGCACCAGGCTTGCCGGTAGAACCCTTAAGAGAAATATAAGCCTATAAAATCATCCCTAGGAGAAAAATAAGACTAAAAATCAAAATTCAATCTATTTTCAATCAATCCAGCACCCCTTGTCTAGTCCATCACCCCCTCTACAACTTATATGTCTCCGCCACTGATTGAAGTTGCATGCCCAACAAACAAATGCATCTGCATACCCTACCGCATTAATTTTGTTCATGGCAGAGTGTATTTCGAGCATAAACAACTAAAGCTTTTGAATAAAAGATAAAACTTGATACATTTTTCTTTTTCTCAAGCTGCGCCTTTGATGCATTTTCATATGGTGACAGATGGCGAAAGGGCACAGAGTTAGCTTCATATCATGAGCAGGAAATATGACATGATTATATTTCTCATGGGCAGTCACCATTTCCCAGTTCGTCACCCCAATTTCTCTTAATAGCATGAATAAATTAATTAATAGCTGTTTGATAGATGCTTTGGCTGACTTGGAATGTCAATACCGAGCTGGGGGGGCAGCTGGTAAAATCTTAGGCCAAAAAACTGGGAACGAACCTTGAGTTATGACAGTAGGTTGGCATATGGAAATGTTTCATTGAAAGTTTCTAGTTACTTATTCATTCATAAAAGTCAAAAGAACGATGCACCAAAGGTGAAGCATCAGCCTATTTTACATTTTTAATTATCACAAAAAAAAAATCCTTGCAACATAGTAGCACTTACTTCACTAGCAAGTGGCAACGAAGCGCCTAAGCTTGGCTGATTTGGAGAATTAACACTAATGCCTCCTGTTTCAATTTGTGTTTTCTCATCATGGTTAGCTCTACGATCAACAATGTTCCGAGCATGGCTTACATATCCAAGAAATGCTGTTACATGATCTTCCAATCTCCCCCTTTCCAAGTTTGAAAGAACCTCTGAACCCATGATGTTGTCCATTGACTTCACAATTATTTCCAGAACATTGATGAAATCATTTTGTATCAAGAACTTCAAGATGCATATCCATCTCTGGATATTTGTTGAACTCAGCACATTTTTAAATTCGTCAGGAGTAGGGTTTCTGATAAGCCATCCAATGTCTATCAGGAATCCAGACATCACAGAACTATGAAGTTTCCGACGCTCATGAGGATCAGAAGAAGCACTGAGTAACTCACCAAGTACATTATTTTTACTGTAAGAACCACAAAGAGCGTCCTGTATCCTCTCTAGTTCAGAACACAACTGTTTGCTACCAAAAAGGATAGGAACAAAATTTGATAACCCAAATATGTTTTCAACCTGCAAAAGAGAATCCATATAGTCTAAACATTAAAAGTTCAGTAACCATATACAGCAAACATAATTTGTTACTGACAGTGGACCATTGTCATGTAACCAGATAAATGGTAATTGCTGAAACATTGTTAGTTGAAACTATGGAACAACAACAAAGTATTAGCTTGTTGCTTCTGGCACTAGACAGTTAGTGACAGAATGAATCAGTCTTGTATCCCTATCCTGACGTTCAAATGTTTGGATAAGGATGATGCAAGACACAAACAAATTTCCCAGTAAAATAACCTAACAAGTAAACTTTGATGTGAGGTCTTCTTTGAATTATGTATTCGGAAGTGTTGTTCTACAATGAAATTTTAGTTACACAGACCTCCACTAGAGTACCTATCAACCTACTGGATAAGCTGAAGTAAATCACACCATTATATTAGATTATAAAGAGAATCCATCATCTTTACTGAAATTCTTTCAGAAAATCCAAACTTTTTTTTCTCTCGAAAACAGAAAATCCAAACTACACATCACTGACAGCTAATCTGATATGGATCCATGCATTCAATTTTAGAGGTGGGGGTGGGGTTTTTTTTTTGGGGGGGGGGGGGATATTTTAAGTATTAAAAGGTATTTATACTTCTTATTGTTTTATCATCTCGTATTCCTCCTTCCATCACAAGGCTCTTGGCTACATCAAAACGCATTCTGCTCATGCTATGAAGTAGGCCTGCTAATGGGGTTAAACCCGCCCCAACCCATTGTTCTAGCATCTGCTGCAAACCCATCCCCACCCAAAATTCTAATTAGTGAACCCACCCCACCCTTTGCCTTCTGTCAACCCGCTCCACGCTTCATTTCCTCACAAATCTAATCAGAGCTGTTGTTCGGTTCCTTCTCCTCACCCATACGGCCAACACATCTGCGATGATGCCGAACTCGCTGCCACCACCATGATTGTCCAAGCCGTCCATGCCAAGACACATACCATCCCACCACAAGAAGCGCTAGGCAGCGGCGATGACGAGGTGGATCCCATCGATCCTCTCTATTTTTTGGGTACATCTGGTGGAGAGAATGGAAGGGCAGGCCTGGTGCAGTTGGTGAGTGCTAGCTCGCCGAGTCACCAGGTCCTGGGTTCGAAGCTGTCTCTCTGCAGAATTTCTGCGGGGGTAAGACTTTGCTTCGGTTATTCCCTTCGCCAGACCCCACTCGTGTGGGAGCCTCTGGCACTGGGTCTGCCATCTGGTGGAGAGAATGGAGAGAATGCAGCCTCGGAGTCCACCAACAAGCCACTTAACGTATCAATCTAACCTCTTTCTCTGTTTTTTAGTATGACAAAAATCTTGTTGGCAAAATTTTGGAGTTGAAATTAATAGCAGATTTTGTTATGAGTATAGATGGAGATGCCCTCCCTATACCTGACACCTCTGTTTTTCTCATTCTGTGCGCTGCCGCCACCCCTACCGTTGTGTGAGCTCGCCGATGCATTCCACAACCACTGGTGCGTTGATGAATCACTCATCTACTTCCCCACCCGAGAAGCGTTTCAGCTGGGTCAGCGCCTCAACCCGGCACTGCAGGAAAAAAGTTGGGTGGACGATGGGCTCATTGAACCGGCTGTGCGCCCCTATGCTCGATCTCTGACGTGTGGCAAGGAAAAGAAATCAACGCTCTCCCGTAGTGCGGTGGTGGCTCGTACTCGCCCTTGCGGAGGACTCAACATGGAGCCGAGCTGCTAACTGCTATACGCGAGGAGGAGCCGAGAGATGTGTTGTACGAGCCACCAGATTTTTTCCTCGCCACGCGTCAGAGATCGAGCATAGGGGCACACGGCCGCTTCAGTGAGCCCATCGCCCACCTAATTTGTTTCCGGCAGTGCATCTACGGCCTGCTAGGGTTGGGAGCTAACAACGACCCGCGTGTGCAGCGATGCACGTCTACACCCATTCCAACCAGCATATGCAGTAGACCAAACCCGCCCCAACCTGCAAGTTCATAAAACACATTTCCACCGATCCAAACTAACCCCATATTCGAACCCAACCCATAAAACCCACTTTGACCCGCCCGGGTAGCAGCCCTACTATGAAGTTGTGTAAGCTTAATTTAAGGCTTTTTCTTTGTCAATAGCTTAATTTTAAGACTCATCAGGTTAACCAGAACGCTTCTATTGTAAAAGATAAATCTACCTACCACATGTTAGTATTGTATAGAAAATTGACAAAGAAAAATCTTGAATTCATTGTCATGTTTCAGTGCACACTTTGTATTTTATCTTTATCTTGGATCACAGATTGAAACTAGATTCTATACAAGTTAATAAAACTAGATTAAAACTTAAAAGCATCGGATGGAGAAAAACATTTAAAAAAATAGGATGCTCCAGACTATAGTTAAATGATGAAATTGGTCAAAACTGCCAATGAAAACAATACTTACTTCCACAAATGCGGGTCCATGAATATCTGGCCTTGATTGAGTGATCTTAATTCGGAAAATTTCATGTTGAGAATCAGGAATAAGATCACCATTCTCGACATGGTCAAAGGTATCATGAGATGTTAAACGGTAGCAATCATGCTTCAAATAGTCCCCATCAAAAGACAGAAGTGACCTACCATAAGAACAAAATTCAATAAATTCTTCATTCTTCATAGCCACAATTCAAGCAGACAGCTGCCAGCTAAGAAATAGATTCTATACAGGAAAAAAAAATCACAGATTGATTCACTTTATACAGACTAGCAAACATATCCATGTGTATCAATTTTGCACAAGTTTCATAGTTGGTTATAAAAACAAATTCAACAATAAGGATGTATGGTGAATAAAGTATAGCTACACTTGTTTTATTAAAAGAAATCAAATCCTTTTTGCTACATGCAGATTGAGCATAACCACATCCAATATAACACATTATACATAGGTATAATGTATATGTAAAACCAGACTACAACATAAAGAATGCCTTTGTTGCGTAGAAGCCAAAAATAAGCATCGTTTCAACTTCATGGATTATCTATATGATTCGGACAAGAGAAGACTGGCTACTGCTGGTGATTTTGGATTCAAAAGGGTGGCATTATGCTTCTTACATCTCACAGGAATAAATGCTGTGCTAAATCTCGAACATTCATTTGCTACAAAATTTTTGCTACAAAATTTGGAATGAAAATCATGAAAAGAACAAACATTAACTTTTGGTAATTACTTGTTCTATTCCATGCAGAAATCACCAATTTCTAGACATTTTGTGCATGAAATATGACCGGATGAAATAAATTGAGCATTGCTGTTATTTAGCACTCAAATTCATTTCAGTGTTTCTTCAGATTGATCAGAATAGACTGGAATCCAAGAGTGTTCTTGTCAAATTTGATCAACTACACATGGTTATTGAAACAATATTTTTGTTTTTGCAACACACTAAACAGCACAAGTTTGCCTTTGGTGCATTCATAGATATTTCGGTTGGGAAATGAAATTAATACAAGTAAATTTATTCCAATAAAAAATAGCAATAAAATAAAAACACGCAAGTCAACACCAAGATATGTCACAACAGATATTGTCAGATATGCTAGTAAAGTTCAGCATAAAACAAGGTTGTCCAACACCCAAGCTATTTTGTAGGGGTTCAAGTGTTCAACAGATACAATGGCTTACTGTTTCGAAAGGATTACAACAGAGCTTGTACCTGAAGTTCGGTTGGTCAAGAGAACTTCCATAAAGGACAAGATCGACAGGTTTCCCTGCTTCGAACCATGTTGGATGAACATAATCAATCCTTGGGGCTTGTACATCTAATCTGGTACTCATCAATGTTGCTCCATCTATGTGCAACCGATAAAAAAAACAGATTATTAGTCAGGTATTTATTTCATGATAATAATGGAAGTGCGATAAGCTACTGAATTTAACTATACAAGTTCCCTCATCAATTACAGTTAAACATGAGATGAATTGATATTATGACAACCTTATGAATATGAACATAGTATGATATTCACTATGCCAAAAATGCAAAAAGAAGACACCTAATTCGGTGTATCTAACTGATGCTTGCTGTTCTATGTAGGGATGAGCTAGCAACCTAGATGGCTGCAGTAGGCTTTGGTTTTATCAATATTAGCTCTTCAAGCCTTTCAACGCTTTGGATGTCAGGTGTTTGTTCTCTTACCAAAGCGCTTATGTTGAGATATTACTGCAATTTATTTGCTATGCAATTCTCTAATCTGTTATGAGCACCCAATCTATTTTGAATCGAGTTATTATGAATAATGATTAGTCTTATGAGAACAATAATGTGCCTGTAAGTATAGGTCACAAGGAGTCTTGCATCCAACAGTTGAAGAAAAAATAGATTGTAGTCATGAGATAAATAATAATTTGTGTTGGAGGGCAAAGGTCTCTGAGCAGGTACTACCGTAATAGCAGAGATAAGATGCAAAAAAATGTTTTTCCATATGCACAAAGCACAATTAAAAACTTCTAAGATAGCATATATTTACAATAATGTACTATGCATGTCACTACAGGACGCATGGAGCTTTGCATCCAAATATAGTTAAGTAAATCGGCTATCTAGTAATGTGAAATAAATGACCATTCTTATGTGCTGAGGAAAGTTTTTTCGGCAAGGTGTTTGCACATAATAAGCAAAGAACATTAATTTTCATTGGTATAACTGGAAGCCGAACTTCTTCTGATAGCCCTGAGCCTGTGATTGATCCAAGGCAATGAATATTCACACGTACGAACAAGGTAATTCAGGTACCATGTAAAATCGATATAGTTACAAGCACAAATTATTATGTCATGCCATAGTAACAAGTTGCTGCATACACACCTTTTAGTACTTGAAATAACATGTTATTGACATGAATGAAGATGGCCCCTTTACCCAACAGAAGACTGTTTGGGGAATTTACCAAGTTTCTAAGAAGATCTGCTGCATCATCTGATAACTGTAAAAAATTACGCAATTTATTAGCAACACATGGTTTTTCTTATGATGCAATCATAAATTGTTAACAATACAAGTGCAAAAAAATAAGAGGAAAAGAAAAACTGCAAATCATCTAGAGTGAGAGTTCATCTACAAAATTAGCACATCAATGGGGAAAAGTCTGGGAAATCCTTGTGCATGGTTTGAAGACTATGATAGTGTTGTAAACTGATTCTCATTACTTGGGCCTACCCTAAGGGTGGTTGTATATTGTACCATACATGGGCCTCTAATGGGCCTATACTCCAACACCCCCCCAGACTGGGCAAGAAAGAAAACAAGTAAGTTCACAACACACACAGGACCCCCCCCCCCCCCCGCAGCCGCAACTAGCCACCGGAGACGTTGAGGTTGGAGCGAAACTCGGAGAAGGTCGAGGAAGGGAGGCCTTTGGTGAAGATGTCCGCAAACTGTGAGGTGGTCAGGACGTGAAGTACCCGGACGTCGCCGATGGCCACACGGTTGCGGACGAAGCGTAGATTGATCTCCACATGCTTGGTCCTCTGGTGCTGCACGGGGTTGGTGGAGAGGTAGACCGCGCTGACGTTGTCGTAGTAGACGAGCGTGCTCCTGGCGAGGGGGCGGTGAAGCTCGGCCAGGAGCTGGCGGAGTCAAGCGGCCTCGGCCACGCCGTTGGCAACGGCACGGTACTCCGCCTCGGCACTGGAGCGTGAGACCACCGGCTGGCGCTTGGACGACCAAGAGACAAGGTTACCCCCGAGGAAGACAGCGTAGCCGGAGGTGGACCTGCGGGTGTCCGGGAAGCCCACCCAGTCAGCGTCGGTGTAGACAACCAGCTCTGCAGTGGAGGACCGGCCGAGGAGCAGCCCGTAGCCTAGGGTGCCACGGAGGTACCGGAGAAGCCGCTTCATAGCAGCAAGGTGGGGCTCCCGCGAAGCATGCATGTAGAGGCAGAGCTACTGTACGGCATAAGTGATGTCCGGCCGTGTGAAGGTTAGGTACTGGAGCGCGCCAGCAAGACTCCGGTAGGCGGTAGAGTCCGCTGGCCCAAGCATCGGACCCCCAGCCTCTGACAGCTTGCCCTGGGTGTCAACCGGGGTAGAGCAGGACTGGCAGGTGGTCATCCCTGCTCGCTCCAGAATGTCACAAGTGAACTGCCGCTGGTGGAGGAACAGGCCTGAAGGTCGGGGCTCAACAGTGACACCGAGGAAGTGGTGGAGCACCCCAAGATCCTTCATAGCAAATTCCTTCTGGAGGGAGGCAATGATGCGGTGGAGCAGAGACTCGCTAGAGGCGGTGATAACAATGTCATCCACATAGAGGAGCAGGTAAGCAGTCTCACCCCCATAGTGGTATATGAACAGGGAGGTGTCAGACTTGGCTTCCGTGAACCCAAGAGTCTACAGGAAGGTAGCAAACCGAGAGTACCAAGCCCGGGGTGCCTGCTTGAGCCCGTAGAGAGATTTGTTGAGTCGGCAGACGAAGTCAGGACGAGAAGAATCCACGAAACCGGCCGGCTGACTGCAGTAGACCGTCTCAGTCAGAGTGCCATGGAGGAAGGCATTCTTGACATCCAGCTGATGCACAGGTCAGGAGCGATCGAGAGCCAGTGAGAGGACGGTGCAGACTGTAGCTGGCTTCACCACGGGACTGAAGGTCTCAGCATAGTCAATGGCCGCTGAGTGAAGCCGCGGAGGACCCAGCGAGCCTTGTAGCGCTCCAAGGAACCATCAGCACGCCTCTTGTGCGTCCAGATCCACTTGTCGGTGACAATGTTGGAGCCCGGCGGACGGGGCACTAGGTCCCACGTCTGGTTGGCGAGGAGGGCCGTGTACTCCTCTTCCATCGCGCGGCGCCAGTGAGGATCCGCCAAGGCCGCGCGGACGGAAGAGGGTACCGGAGAGATCCCCGTCTCGCAGGCGGCGGCGGTGAGAACCTGCGGGCGAGACGCCTGCCTCGTCACCATCAGGTGAGTGTGACGAGGGTCCCGGTGAAGAAGAGGCGGGTGGTACACCGGCGGGTGTGGCGGAGCACGCACTGGTGACGACGGCGCTGGTGGCGAAAGCGGCGGAGCCGGCTCACGCCGGCGCTGGTAGACGATGCCGAAGCGCCCGGGAGGAGGTGAGGGCGGACCGGCTCCCGTCGGCGCTGGTAGACGAGTCCGAAACGCCCGGGAGGAGGTGGGGTCGGTGCGCTCGGTCCCGCGATCGGAACGGCAGCATCAGGCACAACGGGAGGCAGCGAAGCCACAGGGAGCGATGGTGGAAGCTCCGGGGCTGCCTTGGTCGTGTCAGGTACCGGAGGAAGGTCCTGGTGCGAGGCCGGCAGGGGCGGGGTGGGACCACCAGGAGAGCGCGCCGGAGCAGTACCTGCAGGGTATAGGGAGAAGGGTGGCAGAATCACCGGGTCAGTGGGAAAAAAGGAATCCTCCGCAGGGTCAGCGGGAGGTGTGGATGTAGAGGTGAAGGGAATGCTGACTCATCAAACACGACATGGCAAGAGATTGAGGACACGGCGAGAGGTAAGGTCAAAGCATCGGTAACCTTTGTGATCCGGAGAGTATCCGAGAAAGACACAGAGGGTCGACCGGAGAGCCAGCTTATGGTGAGCGGTGGCGGCGGTGTTAGGGTAACACACACACCCGAAGACTCGAAGGTGGTCGTACCGAGGAGGGGTACCGAATAGAGTGTGGTGAGGCGTGGGAGCTGGGCAGGCAGTAGAAGGAAGACAGTTAAGGAGATAGGTGGAGGTGTGCAGACACTCAGCCCAGAAGCGAGCGGGTAGGGATGCCTGGAGCAGAAGGGTGCGCATGGTATCATTGGTTGTGCGGATCATGCGCTCTGCCTTACCGTTTTGAGAGGAGGTATACGGACAAGACATGCGCAGGTGGACACCGAGAGAAAGGAAGAAGTTACGTGAGGTTGAGTTATCGAACTCACGGCCATTGTTGCACTGGACAACCTTGATGGTGAGGCCGAACTGAGTGGATACCCAAGCAAAGAAGTGGCTGAGAGTGGGGAATGCCTCGGACTTGGCACGCAGGGGAAAAGTCCAGGAGTAATGGGAGAAATCATCGACCACCACCAAGTAGTACTTATAGCCAGACATGTTGAGAACAGAAGTTCACAAGTCGCAATGAATAAGATCAAACACACGAGTGGCATGTGAGGAAGAGGACTGAAAGGGAAGGCGAACGTGACGGCCCAGCTGGCACGCATGACACAAGTGCTCATCGTGAGCCCGAGGGCACCGAATGTCAGAACTACGACTGAGCCGCATCAGGGCATCCTGGCAAGGATGGCCGAGGCGACGGTGCCAAGTGGAGGAAGGAGTGGCGGCGAAAGCGGCTGAGGAAGGCGAAGAAGGTGAAACAGACGCCGGAAACCGAAGGGTGTAGAGAGGCCCAGTGCTGTTACATCGGAGCAGAGGACACCGGGAGGCCAAATCCCTCACGGTGAGGTCAGAGGGGTCAAACTCAACCGAACAAGAGTTGTCAGTTGTGAACCGACGAATAGAGAGAAGGTTGTGAACCATACCGGGAGCCACAAGAACATCAGGGATATGAAAGGAGCCGTGGGAACTGGCAGTGCCCACGGAGGAGACATGAATGCAAGTGCCATTGGCGACCATGATGGAAGAGGGACATGAAGGGTGGGGAGGACGGAGAGAAGAAAGTAGACTCGCATCGGGCGTGGTGTGGAAAGTGGCACCCGAGTCAGCGATCCAATCAGGACTTGCTGATCGCAGCCCTGCGGCAGGAGGAACTGCGGGCGGAGGGCTGGCGGTGGTGCTGAAGGAGTAGGCCAAAATCGCCGGGTCCCAAGCGACAAGCCCGGGCGAGGTACCGGGAGGTATAGTCCACGGGGATATGGGGTAAAACCCTGGGGAAGCATGCCTGGCCGCGATATGCCCCCCCCACCCGCGGTGACTCGCCGAGTCGGAGGAGTTGGCCGCGACGCCATGTGAGGCAGGGAGGTGGAGGAGCTGCTCCGTCTCGGCGAGTTGGCGGGCCAGCGCATCGGCCGCAGCGCGCTCGCGTTCCCAAGCGAGGGCGGCCGCACGGACCCATGTGTGGCTATCCACAGCGGCAGCCCGAGCAGCGACAAGGGCGTCGGCGACGACGGAGGCGGGACCCGCTGCGTGGAGTGCGGAGTCGGGCGGCATCCCAGGCCTCATTCCAGGAGGTGGTGGATCC
Source organism: Saccharum spontaneum (assembly GCA_022457205.1). Lineage (NCBI taxonomy): Eukaryota > Viridiplantae > Streptophyta > Magnoliopsida > Poales > Poaceae > Saccharum > Saccharum spontaneum. The sequence goes on from CM039612.1 coordinate 35,115,311, forward strand.
GGCATCCCGGGCCTCACCTGTGGCGGGCCCATCGGCGGCGGTTCCCTCATGAACTGTTGCGGTGCCCCAGGGAACGGAGCAGGCGGCGCACCAGGCGGGCGGAACTGCATCGCATCTGCGGCGGCATTCCAGGACGCATGGGCGGAGGCAGCCCCTGCGGTGGGCGCACGACCGTGTCCACTGTATCCTTCTTGGCAGCGCAGGAAACAGATCGCATAGTCATTGGTTGCAGGCTTGGAGTTGGAGCAGAGTGGCCTGGCCGGAGCGAGCGCTTTATACACGTCGGGGTGGCGACGCGGCCGCGGGCATCGGTCGTATCGACGAGCGGCGGAGTCCACGAGGCCGGAGGCGGGCCCCGCCGCACAGGCAGGCGGTCGGGCATCGGTGGCCGCGAGATCGGAGGCTGCATCATGCAGGGGGCGGGTCCAGCGACGCCGCGCACAGGGCCAGCGAGCCCAGGAGCCGCCTGGAGCAGCGGGCCGGTGGGCACACCGCGTCCAGCGGCGTGGCCGACGCCGGGGCCGGCGAGTGCTCCGCCCACCGCCGCAGCCTGGGCGCGCGATTTGTCGGGTGGTGGCGGGCCCTCGACGGTCTCCTCGCCGCGGAGAAGGAGGAGGCCGAGCGTGCGGCGCTCCTCGCGATCGCCCGTGGTCTTGGAGGGGGAGGGAGAGAGGATGTGGAAGGAGGAGGGAGGGGGAGGAGGCCGGCCAGCCATGGGCGGCGGCGGCTGTGGGCAGGGAAGGGAAGGGAAACCCTAGGCTCCGATACCATGTTGTAAACTGATTCTCATTACTTGGGCCTACCCTAAGGGTGGCTGTATATTGTACCATACATGGGCCTCTAATGGGCCTATACTCCAACAGATAGGTGTTTCGATTTAAAGGAAAAAAAGGGACACAAAGAAAACAAATTTCTGTTCAGAACTTCAGCTTGGTGCCTCCCCCGCTACTTCAACAATAGTTTCTTCATTAAACCCTGCCCTTTTTCGGGACACCAACAACTCCAATGCACCCATTGAGAAACCTAACTAGCGATTTGCCCATGTATTTTTCCACTTTGCATGGTGGCCGCTATTTTGGTTGAGCAATTGAAGCCACTGTCTTCCCCTACTGTCAAATGCTGTTAGTTTAAGAAAATTAAAACAGATGGGAAAAAATACCAGGATTTTTCAATAAATGGTTTGGATATAAAGCTAAAAGTGAATAGAGCTTGAAGTAATTTTTCATTAGTACAACTGATTGAGTTCTTTGTTGTACAATTAACTACCTATTAAAGTCACTTCCGTTTACACAGTTCTCTATCTATTGCTTCAACCTCCAAATAAATAAGCAATAGGATGTGTACCAGGATTTTGGAATTGCCAAGTTTGAATTTTAACCTACGTGCTGTAGGTTAAAGTTTTTGGTGTATTACTTCTCACGAGCTTGGGATCATCAATATCTTGTGACAAAAACAATACAAGTTTACTTTTGGATTTTCTTAATAGTTTGATACTGTTACCTCTACCATAGCACAGCATGATCGGCTTAAGCTACAGGGGTGTTTAGATTCCTCCTTGAGCTTGCCTAGCAAAGCAAGGAGAAGCTAGCCTATCTCTGGAAAGCAAGGAAAGTAAGCTGGAGGGTTTGGCAGCAAACTTTATCAATGCAGAACAACTTATTCAGCTCTCTGGAGCTTGCAAAGATTTTCTTTGTTTAAGCAAGAGATGCCTAGCACTACCAGTGAAAGTTGTTGCTGTTACAAATACCAAGAAATGCTTTTTGAAAACACTCCAACCTACAGGTTCCAGATAAACATTAACAATGGACGAACGATAGATCCCAGGAACATATACTTCAAACAAACCAATCAACAGTGAACATATGACAACTGATAAATGATAATTAGCAAACTTCAGTGAGAATAATAATATATATCCATATGCAGGCAAAGTAATAAAATGAATACTTTCATTCTGATTTCTGCATGGTATGCTGGTAAAATCGCAAAAGTAAATAGTATGCTGGAATTATTTGCACCAAATATATACTCCCTCCGCTCACAAAAGGATGCTACTATGGGATTCGTCCCAGTCAAACTAGCTTAACTTTGACCGAGTTTATAGTAAATAGTATTAAAACTTATGTCTCCAACTAGGTTTACTATAAGAATAGATTTCATAATTAATTTAATGATACTTATTTTGTATTACAAATGTTAGTACTTTTTTATATAACTATAGTCAAGCTTCAAATCGTTTGACTCCTCAGAAAATGAGAATTGCATCCTTGGCATCGGCTATGGAAGACTTGGGCCCCGGGCAAATGCAAAATGTTTTTGTGGTTGGCAATCCGTAATAGATGTTGGACGGCGGATAGGCTCGCTAAGAGGGGCCTCTCTCATCCGGATAAATGCCCTCTATGCGATCAAGAAGATGAGACAATACAACATCTTTTAACATCATGTGTGGTGGCAAGACAAGTATGGTTCAAACTATTCACTCCATTGAACCTAGCAGATTCAGTCCCTGACAAAACAAACTGAGTTTTGCTGACTGGTGGTGCAAGACGATGAGCAGAGTTAGCAAGGAGCACAGGAAAGGAGTGAACTCCTTGATTATTCTAGGGGCCTGGATTATTTGGAAACTGCTGTGAAATGTGATTCATTAATTTGGGCTAACCCTAGAAGGGTAGCTATATAGGTAGCTTACATGGGCCACATGGGCCTAGCCTCATGGGCCTAATACATTCACACTCCAACACCCCCCCGCAGCCTGAACTACCGGCGCAGCGAAGTTCAAGGCTGAACAAGAAAGAAAACAAGTAAGAGCAGAACACACACAGGACCCCCCGCAGCCACAACTAGCCACTGGAGACGTTGAGGCTGGAGCGAAACTCGGAGAAGGTCGAGGAAGGGAGGCCTTTGGTGAAGATGTCCGCAAACTGGGAGGTGGTCGGGACGTGAAGAACCCGGACGTCGCCGATAGCCACCCGGTCGCGGACGAAGTGTAGATCGATCTCCACATGCTTGGTCCTCTGGTGCTGCACGGGGTTGGTGGAGAGGTAGACCGCGCTGACGTTGTCGCAGTAGACGAGCGTGCTCCTGGCGAGTGGGCGGTGAAGCTCAGCCAGGAGCTGGCGGAGCCAGGCGGCCTCGGCCACGCCGTTGGCCACGGTACGGCACTCTGCCTCGGCACTGGAGCGTGAGACCACCGGCTGGCGCTTGGACGACCAAGAGACCAGGTTGCCGCCGAGGAAGACAGCGTAGCCGGAGGTGGACCTGCGGGTGTCCGGGCATCCCGCCCAGTTTGCGTCGGTGTAGACAACCAGCTCGGCAGTGGAGGACCGGCCGAGGAGCAGCCCGTAGCCAAGTGTGCCACGGAGGTACCGGAGAAGCCGCTTCATAGCAGCCAGGTGGGGCTCCCGCGGAGCATGCATGTAGAGGCAGAGCTGCTGGACGGCATAAGTGATGTCCGGCCGTGTGAAAGTGAGGTACTGAAGTGCGCCAGCAAGACTTCGGTAGGCGGTGGAGTCTGCTGGCCCAAGCATCGGACCCCCAGCCTCTGACAGCTTGCCCTGGGTGTCCACCGGTGTAGAGTAGGACTGGCAGGCGGTCATCCCTGCTCGCTCCAGAATGTCACAAGTGAACTGCCGCTGGTGGAGGAACAGGCCTGAAGGTCGGGGCTCAACAGTGACACCGAGGAAGTGGTGGAGCACCCCAAGATCCTTCATAGCAAATTCCTTCTGGAGTGAGGCAATGATGCGATGGAGCAGACTCGCTGGAGGCAGTGAGAACAATGTCATCCACATAGAGGAGCAGGTAAGCAGTCTCACCCCCATAGTGGTATATGAATAGGGAGGTGTCAGACTTGGCCTCCGTGAACCCAAGAGTCTGCAGGAAGGTAGCGAATCGAGAGTACCAAGCGCGGGGTGCCTGCTTGAGCCTGTAGAGAGATTTGTTGAGCCGGCAGACGAAGTCAGGACGAGAAGAATCCACGAAACCTGCCGGCTGACTGCAGTAGACCGTCTCAGTCAGGGTGCCATGGAGGAAGGCATTCTTGACATCCAGCTGATGCACAGGCCAGGAGCGCTCGAGAGCCAGGGAGGACGGTGCGGACTGTAGCAGGCTTCACCACGGGACTGAAGGTCTCAGCATAGTCAATGTCGGGCCGCTGAGTGAAGCCGTGGAGGACCCAGCGAGCCTTGTAGCGCTCCAAGGAACCATCAGTCCGCCGCTTGTGCGTCCAGATCCACTTGCCGGTGACAATGTTGGATCCCGGCGGACGAGGCACTAGGTCCCACGTCTGGTTGGCGAGGAGGGCCGCGTACTCGTCCATCGCGCGGCGCCAGTGAGGATCCGCCAAGGCCGCGCGGACGGAAGAGGGTACCGGAGAGATCCCCGGCTCGCAGGCGGCAGCGGTGAGGGCCTGCGGGCGAGACGCCTGCCTCATCACCATCGGGTGAGTGTGACGAGGGTCTCGGTGAAGAAGAGGCGGGTGGTACACCGGCGGGTCGGCGCGAGAGCGTGGCGATGCCGGCGTAGCATGCACCGGCGACGACGGTGCTGGTGACGAGAGCGGCGGAGCCGGGTCACGTCGACGCTCGTAGACGATGCCAAAACGTCCGGGAGGAGGTGAGGACGGACGCGGCTCCCGACGGCGCTGGTAGACGAGTCCGAAGCGCCCGGGAGGAGGGGTCGGTGTGCGCGGTCCCGCGATCGGAACGGCAGCATCTGGCACAACGGGAGGCAGCGAAGCCGTAGGGAGCGAGGGTGGAAGCTTCGAGCCTGCCTCGACCGTGTCAGGCACCGGAAGGTCCTGGTGCAGCGAGGCGGTACCACCAGGAGAGTGCGCCGAAGCAGTACCTGCAGGGTAGAGGGAGAAGGGTGGCGGAATCGCAGGGTTAGTGGGAAAGAAGGAAGTCTCCGCAGGGTCAGCGGGAGGTGTGGGTGGAGAGGTGGTGGAGTAAGGGAAGGCCGACTCATCAAACACGACATGGCGAGAGATAAGGACACGGCCAGAGGTAAGGTCAAAGCATCGATAACCCTTGTGATCCGGAGAGTATCCGAGAAAGACACAGAGGGTCGACCGGGGAGCCAGCTTATGGGGAGCGGTGGCGGCGGTGTTAGGGTAACACGCACACCCAAAGACTCGAAGATGGTCGTACCGAGGAGGGGTACCGAATAGAGCGTGGTGAGGCGTGGGAGCTGGGCAAGCAGTAGAAGGTAGGCGGTTAAGGAGATAGGTGGAGGTGTGCAGACACTCAGCCCAGAAGCGAGCGGGTAGAGATGCCTGGAGCAGAAGAGTGCGCATGATGTCATTGGTGGTGCGGATCATGCGCTCTGCCTTGCCGTTTTGAGAGGAGGTATACGGACAAGACATGCGCAGGTGGACACCGAGAGAAAGGAAGAAGTTACGTGAGGTTGAGTTATCGAACTCACGGCCATTGTTGCACTGGACAACCTTGATGGTGAGGCCGAACTGAGTGGATACCCAAGCAAAGAAGTGGCTGAGAGTGGGGAATGCCTCGGACTTGGCACGCAGGGGAAAAGTCCAGGAGTAATGGGAGAAATCATCGACCACCACCAAGTAGTACTTATAGCCAGACATGCTAAGAACAGGAGAAGTCCACAAGTCGCAATGAATAAGATCAAAAACACGAGGGGCATGTGAGGATGAGGACTGAAAGGGAAGGCGAACGTGACGGCCCAGCTGGCACGCATGACACAAGTGATCATCGTGAGTCTGAGAGCACCGAATGTCGAAACTACGACTGAGCTACATCAGGGCATCCCGGCCAGGATGGCCGAGGCGACGGTGCCAAGTGGTGGAGGAAGGAGTGGTGGCGAAAGCGGCTGAGGAAGGCGAAGAAGGTGAAACAGGCGCCAAGGAAGGCGAAGAAGGTGGAAACCGAAGGGTGTAGAGAGGCCCAGTGCTGTTACACCGGAGCCGAGGAACCCGGGAGGCCAAATCCCGCATGATGAGGCCAGAGGGGTCAAACTCAACCGAACAAGAGTTGTCAGTGGTGAAGCGGCGAATAGAGAGAAGGTTGTGAACCATCCCGGGAGCCACGAGAATATCAGGGATATGAAAGGAGCCGTGGGAACTGGCAGTGCCCACGGAGGAGACAGGAATGCAGGTGCCATTGGCCACCATGATGGAAAAGGGATAGGAAGGGTGGGGAGGACGGAGAGAAGAAAGTAGACTCGCATCGGGCGTGGTGTGGAAAGTGACGCCCGAGTCGGCGATCCAATCAGAACTAACTGGTGGAGTGCTGACGGTGGTGCTGAAGGAGGCCAAGGTAGGCGGAACCCAACCGACAAGCCCTGGAGAGTCACCGGAAAGAACAGGATTGGCGACGCCTGAGCCCCCCGCGCTAGCGACCCCGGCGATGGCGGCCATGTTGTTGGCGGCGCCTGGAAGATGGCCCAACGGCGGCGGCAGGGGAGATGGAGTCGATGGCAGAGGGTAGGGAGCCGACAAGGCCCGGTGCGCGACACGGCGATGGCACGTGGTACGATAGGCAGCGGCAGTGGCGCCGGCTCTTGTACGGCGCAAGCCCGTGTGCCAGCCACTGTTCAGGCCAGGGACAGGGGCACCCAGGTTTGCAGGGGCAGCAGCCGGGGAGGAGGGGCAGCCGAGCCAAGCAGACTGCAGACCACGCGACGCTTGCTGCTGCCGCTGCCTGCCAGGGACAGGGGCACCAGGGACAGGGGCACCAGCCGAGCTAGGCAGGCGGCACGCGCTCCAGCAGGGAGGGAGGGGCGACGCTTGCTGCTGCCGCTGCCTGCCAGGGACAGGGGCACCAGGGACAGGGGCACCAGCCGAGCCAGGCAGGCGGCACGCGCTCCAGCAGGGAGGGAGGGAGGCCCTGCCTGCCACTCGTGCCGTCCCGCCCCTCCCCCGTGGCGGCCGAGAGGGAGCGCCGAATGGCACGGCGCCAGGAGGGGGGAAGCGGTCCTGAGGGGAAGGGAACAGGTGGGCTCCAGGAGGTGGGAGCACGGGTCCATGCGGCGCGGCCAGGCCAGATCCAGGAGACGGCGCGGATTCAGGAGACGGCGCGGATCCAGGCAGGCGGGCGGCAGCAGGTGAAGCTGAGCAGAGGAGGGAAGGTGGAGGAGGTCTGGGGAGGAAGATGGGCGGGAAGAGAGGAGCCATGGCCAGCGGCAGCGCTGCCAGAGGGAGCGCCTGCGGCTGAGCTGAGCAGAGGAGGGAAGGGGGAGGAGGTCCAGCCATGGCCGGCGGCGGCTCTGCCAGAGGGCGGCGGCTCAGGGAGGAAGAGAAAGAAACTGGCTCGATACCATGCTGTGAAATGTGATTCATTAATTTGGGCTAACCCTAGAAGGGTAGCTATATAGGTACCATACATGGGCCACATGGGCCTAGCCTCATGGGCCTAATACATTCACACTCCAACAGAAACATAGGAATGCATGTGTTTTTGAGGGGGCTTCTCCTTCGATTAGCATGATTTGGAGTGAGCTAAAGAATGAGCACAGCCTCTGGTGCATGGCTGGGGCGAAGAAGCTTCAAGGGCTAGGACTGGCACTTGCAGACTAGGTCCTTTTAGCTAAGGTCGAGTCATGTTTGTTCACTATGTGTTTAAACCATGACTCTGTGTAATCGCCTCACTCATATTTGGTCCCCATATGAGTGAGGATCCTGTTGGGGACCCAACCTATTTTTCATCTCTATAATACAATGAAACGCAGCTCTCCTGCGCAATGTTTTCAGGTCGTCCGATTAATCGCGATTAATCACGATTAATCGTCCTGGTCGCCCCTGGAGGTCGATCAGGAGCCTCGATTCGATCAGCTCGACCAGCTTTCTGGTCGTCCGATTAATCGTCGATTAATCGCGATTAATCGGACGACCAGGGCATATGGACGACTAGTGTGTACACTCTGCTTTTGGGCCTGGTTTTACTTGGTGGACATGTGGGCTACCGGACTAAGATATTGATGAAGATGACGATGAACAGCAACAACAGAATGTAGAATCTGATTCAGCAACAACAATGGAGGAGGATGAAGCTCATGCAGATGGAGATGGAGATGGAGATGGACATGGACATGGAGATGGAGATGGAGATGGAGATGGAGATGGAGATGAAGGCTTCCATTTGAATAATGATTTGCTTGATTAGATGGCTAGTTGCCTACTTTTGCTGGACTATTGAATGTCAACGTTTGTGACTTTGTGTTGAATTGAACACTTTAGCTTATCTGTACTAGTGAACTAGTTTGGTTATGTAAAATGTTGTGTTGGCTATGTGGCTGGCTGGCTGCTATGGTCTACTACTCTACTAAATGTTTGTTATTTGCTATTGCAGCTAGCAGCAAGTCAGCAAAGAAATGGAGTCTGGGACAGGAATATGGACCTCTGGACAGTGCAGAAAAGAGAAGAAAACAACTCCCACAAGTAAGTCACCAGCTAAACACTAATGCAGTCTTGATGCTTGCTTTATTGTGTATAATATAGTGTATATATAGAGGTATATATATAGGTCGACCAGCTGATATACCTGGACGACCAGATGGACGACTAATTGCGATTAGTCGTCTGGTCGGTCCCAGGTCGACCAGGTTCGACCAGGCGACCTGAAAACATTGCTCCTGCGTTTTCAAAAAAAAAAGAATTGCGTCCTTTTGTGATCAGAGGTAGTACTTCACTTTTCAAGTTGTTAATTAAAACATATGCTATTAGTCAGAAGTGGCAGGTGATGATAGTACGCATGTAGTAGGAACATCTGTAATCTATCTGGAATGGGGCTACTATTACAGATTTATAGCAAGCCGTTCATAACTGATACTCCCTCTGTTCTAAATTATAAGTTGTTTTGGCTTTTCTAGGTACATAGCTTTTGCTATGTATTTAGACATAGTGCAATATCTAGGCGCATGACAAAAACTAGTATCTAGAAAAGCCAAAACGACTTATAGTTTGGAACAGAGGGAGTACATGGTAAAAGAAAATAATACAAAACTATTCAGCATCTGTTCATTTGACTTGAAAAGATAACTGTGTTGGGTAATAAAAAAAATGGCATACCTTGTCCCACATATGCTGCGGCATTGCAATAAATACAGTTAAAATAGTACAACCCGGACGAATGTAGCCCTCCAATTCAACAGGCATGCTAGCCAACCACTCGAAGATCTACACATTCACATATAGCATCCCTTCAAAACAATATAGTTCTATGTTAAATGAACTTATAGCAAGACTATACCTGGTGTCGTAGGCGTCGAGGAAATTCTGCAGGATTCCAGTCATACAACTTGAACGAAATGCGCCCTGTTGGACACTAGAATGGATGGTATAACATTACTACAACCATTAGAGTGGAAGGAATGAAAAGCTCCATCAAACTAAACAGAATGCAACTGCAGAATCATAAATATTAATATAAATAAACAACTTCATGAGAACAAAGAAGAGGGTGTACCGAGGATGAATAGGCACTCTTGGTGTCATGCATTGGGGAATTGGCAAGTTTTACACTTTCCTGCTTTGCACCAATGCAGGCTTCAACAGAAGCTGCAAAAGTCACTACACTTTTACTTTGGTCATTTTGCAAACTTTTACTTTGGTCATTTTGCAAACCAGGTTGTGTACAGGTTGAACTAAGCACATCATCAGATCCCACAGGTGTTTCTCGGTCCAACACCTTGTTGCTAAGAACAGTCTCAAGCATCTCACTGGTTGTGCCTTCCATGTTCTCTGCACAAAATTAATAAGTCAACAAAGACATCGTACACTGGACAACACAAACTGCACAATGATCAGATTAAACTACAGTATTGTTGGAAAGTGATTCTCTATTGACTAGGGCTAACCCTAGAAGGGTAGCTATATAGGTTCCATACATGGGCCACATGGGCCTTAGCCACATGGGCCTAAACACATACTCCAACACCCCCCCGCAGTCTGAACTACCGGCGCAGCGGAGTTCGAGGCTGAACAAGAAAGAACACACACAACCCCCCACAGACGCAACTAGCCACCGGTGATGTTGAGGCTGGAGCGAAACTCGGCGAAGGTCGAGGACGGGAGGCCTTTGGTGAAGATGTCCGCGAACTGGGAGGTCATCGGAACGTGAAGAACCCGCACCTCGCCCATGGCCACCCGATCACGGACAAAATGGAGGTCGATCTCCACATGCTTCGTCCGCTGGTGCTGGATGGGGTTGGTGGAGAGGTAGACCGCACTGATGTTGTCGCAGTAGATCAGTGTGCTCCGGGAGGGTGGAGTGTGCAACTCAGCCAGCAGCTGCCTAAGCCAGGCGGCCTCCGCCACGCCGTTAGCAACGGCGCGGTACTCCGCCTCGGCGTTGGACCGGGAGACCACCGGCTGGCGCTTGGACGACCAAGACACCAGGTTGCCGCCCAGGAAGACGGCGTAGCCGGAGGTGGAGCGGCGAGTATCCGAGCACCCGGCCCAGTCAACATCGGTGTAGACGACGAGGTCGGTGGAGGAGGCCCGGTGGAGGTGGAGGCCGTAGTCGAGTGTGCCCCGGAGGTAGCGGAGGAGGCGCTTGAGAGCCGTGAGGTGAGGCTCCCGGGGATCATGCATGTGGAGGCAGACCTGCTGAACTACATAGGTGATGTCCGGCCGGGTGAAGGTGAGGTACTGAAGGGCCCCGGCGAGACTCCTGTACGCAGTGGGATCGGCCACCGGTGGTCCCTCAGCCTCAGACAGCTTGCCCTGAGTGTCGACCGGAATGGAGCAGGGGTTGCAGTCAGTCATCCCAGCCCGCTCTAGGATGTCCCGAGTGTACTGTCGCTGGTGAAGGAGGAGCCCGGCAGGACGGTGCTCAACAGTGACACCGAGGAAGTGGTGGAGCTCACCCAGATCCTTCATCGCGAACTCGTGCTGGAGAGCAGTGATGATCCGGCGGAGAAGTGGCTCGCTGGAGGCGGTGAGGACAATGTCATCAACATAGAGCAGCAAGTATGCAGTGTCGGCTCCATGGTGGTAGACGAACAGGGACGTATCAGACTTGGCCTCCATGAACCCCAGGGTCAGCAAGAAAGCGGCGAACCGGTGGTTCCACGCCCGAGGTGCCTGCTTGAGGCCGTAGAGCGACCTGTTGAGCCGGCAGACCATGTCAGGACGGGTGGTGTCGACGAACCCCGCCGGCTGACTACAGTACACCGTCTCGGTAAGAAGGCCGTGAAGGAAGGCGTTCTTGACGTCCAGCTGGTGGACGGGCCAAGACCGAGCAAGTGCCAGCGATAGCACGGTACGGACGGTGGCCGGCTTGACCACCGGGCTGAAGGTCTCATCGTAGTCGACGCCAGGGCGTTGAGTGAAACCCCGGAGGACCCAGCGAGCCTTGTAGCGCTCGAGAGAGCCGTCAGCCCGGCGCTTGTGGGTCCAAATCCACTTGCCGGTGACGACGTTGGAGCCTGGCGGCCGGGGCACCAACTCCCACGTCTGGTTGGCGAGTAGTGCAGCGTACTCCTCTTCCATCGCGCGGCGCCAGTGAGGGTCCAACAGGGCGTCGCGGACGGAGGAGGGTACCGGAGAGACCACCGCGTCGCCGGTCGAAGCCTCGAGGGCACGAGGCGGCAGGGTGCCAACCGCGTGTCGTGTCACCATCGGGTGAACATGCCGCGGGTGTCGGTGAAGCAGCGACGGGTGGTAGACCGGTGGGGCACCACGAGCCGGCAGAGACAGTGGCGGTGGTGTCGGTGTCCCCGGTGGAGAAGGGACCACGAGGGGCGGTGGCCGCGGCCTGCGCTGGTACACCCGTACCGGCGCGGCGAACCTCGACGGAGGTGCCGGGGCAGGTGCCGAGACGGGATCCGGCGTCGGCGACCGGCACGACCCCCCCGGGGCAGAAGCGGGGGACGAAGGCCCCGGGTCTGCACCAACTGGAGAAGACGGGGCCGCGCCGGAGGACGACGGGCCCGGACTCGCAGGGGATCCGGGGCCGGTAGCCGGCTCGGAGCGCGGCGAAGCGGTACCTGCAGGAGACCACGAAAAAGGTGGCTGGACCACCGGGTCAGTGGGAAACAGAGAGGGTGGGACAGGGACCGGAGGTGTGGTGGTGTTGGAAAAGGGAAAGACGGACTCATCGAACACCACATGGCGCGAGATGAGAACACGTCGGGAGGTAAGGTCAAAGCACCGGTACCCCTTGTGATCCGGGGAGTACCCGAGGAAGACACAGAGCGTGGAGCGAGGGTCCAGCTTGTGAGAAGAAGTGGCAGCAGTGTTGGGGTAGCAAGCACACCCAAACACGCGGAGGTGATCGTACCGAGGCGGGGTATCGAAGAGGGCGTGGTGAGGTGTGGGAGCGGAACAGGCAGCGAAGGAAGGCGGTTAAGAAGGTAGGTGGAGATGTGCAGGCCCTCAGCCCAGAAGCGAGCAGGAAGAGAGGCCTGAAACAGAAGAGTACGCACGGTGTCGTTGGTGGTGCGAATCATCCGCTCTGCCTTGCCATTCTGCGAAGAGGTGTATGGGCAAGACATACGCAACTGAACACCGTGAGAGAGGAAGAAAGCTCGGGAGGTGGAGTTATCAAACTTGCGACCATTGTCACACTGGACGGCCTTGATGGTGAGACCGAACTGTGTAGACACCCAAGTAAAGAAGTGAAGGAGCGTGGTAAACGTATCCGACTTCGCACGGAGAGGAAAAGTCCACGAATAATGCGAAAAATCATCAACAACCACAAGATAATACTTATAACGGGAAATACTCAAAATAGGAGATGTCCATAGGTCGCAATGTACAAGATCAAAAATACGGGCCGCATGGGAAGTAGAACTAGAAAATGGAAGACGAACATGTCGGCCCAATTGGCACGCATGACACAGTTGCTCATCATGAGCTCGAGTACATGGAAGACAGAGCTACGACTGAGCTGTATCAGGGCATCACGTCCAGGATGGCCGAGGCGCCGGTGCCAGGTAGTAGAGGAAGTAGAAGCGACGAAGGCAGCTGACAAAACGGGCGGCGAAGAAGACGAAGGAGCCGCCAGGAAGCGAAGAGTGTAAAAGGGCCCGGTGCTGTCACATCGGAGCAGAGGACGCCGGGAAGCCAAATCCTTTACAGTAAGACCAGAAGAGTCAAATTTCACATAACAAGAATTGTCAGCTGTAAAACGTCGAATAGAAAGAAGATTATGAACCATAGAAGGAGCAACAAGAACATCAGGAAGACGAAAGGAGCCATGAGCACCGGCGGTACCCACAGACAAGACCGGAATACAAGAACCATTTGCGACCATAATGGACGAAGGAAGAGAGGAAGAGGGAGAGTGAATCAACGAAAGTATACCGGGGTCAGGAGTAGTGTGGTAGGTGGCCCCCCAATCAGCGTCCGGAGGTGGGCGTAGCGGTCGCTGAGCCCCCGGAGGACGTTGAGGACCAAGATGCGATCCTCGACGGGCCACCCAAGGTCCCCCAAGGAGTCGGCCATGCCCTTCATCCGACGACAGAACTCGCCGACGGAGAGGTCACCCTGGACGAAAGTCCGGAAGCTCGCGTCGAGGCGCAAAGCCCGGGCCTCAGCGTTGCCCAGGAACTGGCCCTCAAGGGCGAGCCACGCCCGGCGCGCATCCGGAGAGGTGCGGACGAGGTCGTGGAGGTCCAGAGAGATCGTCCCCAGGATCCAGGAGAGGACGATGCTGTCGAGACGAAGCCACGACGGGGTCTGGACGGCGGCCAAGGCGTCAACGAGGACGTGGTCGTCGAGGGCGTAGCGGCGAAGGGTAAGGAGCACCAGGTCCCGCCAGCGGGCGTACGAGGGCGACTCCGGCTCGAGGACGACCGGAACGAGCAGGCGAATGTTCTGGACCCCCCCGCCTGGTAGTGCAGCTGAGCCACGAGCGGGTCGGCCGGGTCGTGCCAGAGGACGGCGGTGTGAGACACGCGGCGACCCGGCGAGGCAGAGGAGTGGGCCCCAGCGACCGGGGAGGCGGGAGAGAGGAGCCGCTCCGCCTCGGCGATCTGGCGAGCCAGGGCATCGGCCGCTTCGCGCTCGTGCTCCCACACGAGGGCGGCCGCCCGCACCCGGGCCTGCCCCTCCGCGGCAGAGGCACGTGCGGCGGCGAGGGCAGCGGCGAGAGACGAGGCGTCACGGCCGACGTAGATGTGGGAAAGCAGTGGTGGTGTCGGGGCCGGGAAGGTCTGGGCACCGGTAGGAAAGAGGTTGCCGGCGTCCAGCCCGGCGCCGAGAAGTTGGACGGCGTCGGCGGGGCACTCTGTCAGGGCAGCAGCAGCAGCCCCCCCCCCGTCCTCAGCGCCTCCTGTAGCCGCGGCGGCATCAGGAGCCCCCCCCCCCCCCGGCTTCCCCCGACCGTAGGAGCGGTAACAGAGGAGCCGCCCCCTGCGGCACCCTCAGCAGCGGCGGCTGCTGTGAGGGCAGCGGCGGGGTGAAGGAGAGGTGGATGGGTGGCGCTGAAGGCAGGAGAGAGGGCAGGGGAAAAGCGGCCCCCTTGAGCGGTGCCAACGGCGGTCAGATGAGGGAGGGGAAGAGCGGCATCAGGCGCCCCTGGGGGTTGCTGGCCCGCTGCCGCAAGAGCACCAGCGAGCGCAGGCCCCAGGAGAGTAGAGGGCGCGGAGGGGGGAGAGAAGGGGAGCCGCTGCTCCCAGCAGCGGCATGGAGAGGGGCGGCGCCACCAGCAGCCGCCTGGAGAGGAGCGGCATAGAGAGGGGCGGCTCCACCAGGGAGGCCGGCGGCGGCACTAGAGGAGGGAGAACGGAGCAGATCGGCCCAGGATGGGGAGGAGAGGGGAGGGAAAACAGAGAAATAGGAGGGAGGGGGAGGTGGCCGGCCGGCCATGGCCGCCGGCAGCAGGGAAGACCGGCGGCGGCTTGGGGAGCAGGGCCGGCGGCGGCTGGATTAGGTGAGAGGAAAGAAGTGGCTGGATACCATGTTGGAAAGTGATTCTCTATTGACTAGGGCTAACCCTAGAAGCGTAGCTATATAGGTTCCATACATGGGCCACATGGGCCTTAGCCACATGGGCCTAAACACATACTCCAACAAGTATAATAGGCTGTTTACTCGGATAAGACCATAGATGAACCCACACTATCAGTATAGTATCCTAACCAAATCATAAGTATTGACTATTGAGTTGGACTGGACTAAGGAAACCCATGTTAACCAAATACTCAGATCCTAGCTAATAAAATATTATATAAACAGTGAAGCCATTTTCACGGGAAGTAAAATACGCTAACCATATCTTTGCAAGGTATTAACATGGAAAGATTACTTTTCTTTTCTCCACTTTTTTTTTAAGCTTCTCCACTTATTTTGAATAGTAAGATGATAGAGAATATTCTGTTGTGGGCTTGTGGCAAACCTATACTTAGAAATGGGAAATGTATTTGTGATATTTGTGACCTATTGATAGGTAAACAGCCATGAATTGTTCTTTTTTCAGTGTGCATGTATAATCAGATAAACAATATAATAGGCAGCTATCCTGCTGTTTTTTTTAAGAAAAACCTAATAGCTGCAATATTCCTAAGGCGGCAAGTCGAGATGTGGAGATTAGGCCCCTTCCTACCACCTAGGCACTTAGGTAAGGTGGTAAGGTTGGGCCAGGCGATGCCGTAAACTATTTTCTTGAACCATATATAGTATAGTAAAAGATTAAATGGAAACAGACTGGGCCATCCCAAAATATCCAGCTCATCACCCTTGCTAGATCAATGAAGCCCAGCAAAAGCCTGACCCAAATATACCCCTCAATAGCCAAGAGCCAACACATGTATGTTCCTCCAAGGCAAGCCCTAGTCGCACTGGCTCATCTAGCAGTGCCACTTAGATCTCCCCAACCACATCAAGGAGCATTTCTTCCTCTATCCCCCTTGCTGCCACCACCGCTGAAGGGAGCCTATCTCTGCATTTGATCCCCTACCAAAGCCACCACTGCTGCCAGCTACTCCAGATCGACCGCCGCCGCCAACTCTATCTGAAACAATTGCCACTGCAGTTGACTGGAGGGCTGCACCAACCATCGCCACCAGAGCCAGCAGAGATGCTAGAGGCTTCTGTTACCAGGCACTGCTGATTCCCTCCGGCTCCTCTTTGTATGTGAAATTCTCTTCAACTTCCCTCTCTCACTGATTTCGGTAGGTGACACTGGCACCTTGCTGCCTAGGTGACACCTTAATAAACCATGAATAGCTGAACCAATGATAATAGTCACGCTAAGCACTAAATAGGTAAAAATAACTCTTTTTCCTTAGCAAATTTGAAGAAATCGAATGGTATCACCTTCTCTAAGTTCACCATCGCCACTAACATCTGCCGACAGATCCAATTGGTCATCTATTTCTTTATCTAATGTTCCTTTGGAATCAGGTTTTCTTCGTCTTCTTTTGTTGTGACGCTCCAACTTTCTTCTACAACTCCTTTTATCTTCATCAAAATCTAGTAATACATGGAACCTGAAATGAAAATACATTTCAAAAGAAAGCTAAGACACGAGATTATTACAGCACACCATAATTCAAATTATAGCCATGAAAAATTTATCAAATTGCTGCTTAAGTACCACTATGTAAACTGATCCAAATAACATCAAATGCTCAAAACAAGTCCTGCAGATATTCATTGGGAGTTGTGGCACTGGACGCCATCACAGTGACCCATACACTAGAGAAGCAACATTGTCAGGAGGAATTAGTTAAGGAGACCTTTTATTATGGTTTAGTCTGTTTCAGAAAAGTTTGGATATCAATAGTTTATACTCTAGAGTCTGGAATCCAATATGTTAGAATCAGTTAGTACGTTGAGGGGATCCTCTCTAAAAGTAGAGGGGTACCAATCTCAGGGAGAAATAAACCAGCACCTGTATATAGATTGCTCTCTCCCCAGCGTGTCTATTGCACCTTCCCAGAATACACTTATCTAAACAGTTGCCTGATTTGTGGTTTGCAGCATGTCATTTCATGGAAGTGATGTTCCCAAGGGGTGTACCTTTTAGGTATGTAAATTAGTTATGGCCTTTGAGGTTTCATCTCCCCCTGTACGCCTATTTTGCATCCCATACCAAAGAGCTACCTCATTTGCTGTTTGGAGCATGCCACATCATGAAAGTAAGGCCATCAAGAAGGTATACCAATTTAGTTCATGAATCAGGTACAGCCGTACAGGGCCTGCAAACCTAGTAATTAACTAATTATGGTTCCCAATATGGTAATGCCCTACTCACACGTGTACAATAAAAGTTCATAAACAACTTCAAGGAAAATTTTTGTCTCTTTTGTGTTTTGGCCCTATTAAAATTCACCCTGACTAAGGGAGTATACATGCCATCAACCATAATTATGACTAATGTACAGTTCATCAGCCATGCTCCTTCTCTCTTGATTTCCTTTGTTCTTTGTTCAATTTGGGTTCATTAACCCCCGCCAAACAGGAGTGTATAAGAGCAACCGGGTGTACAGAGAATCAAATCTTGCAGTCAATAGGAGTGTGGCGTAAACTAATAACTCCAATCTTCTTTAGCGCTCTTTCCTGTTGTTACTGTAACCACACACTTATCTAGTATCGTCTTCCTTAACTAGTACTCAATCGTGTTCTAATTCCAACACACGGCATAAGGATAAACACACATAACACTGCAAAGTAGTCAATCCAATGGCGTTTCTGCATTACTATGTTCGTTAAGTGACCCAACATCCTTGCGCCAACACCGTACACCAAAAGAATAAGCACCAAAGTGCACCATCGCTTTTCAAAATTAACAAGAATGAACGATGAGTTTCATCAGTGAATACTGCACAATATTTTGGTTACATCTTCATCAGCCAAGTGGACATGTATCAGTAACTAATTCGTTCTGCTTGGAAACAGGATTTAGTAGATTTACGAACTATATGGGTGCTGAGAAATGTATATTCTGCTACGATCTATTGTCAAGAAAAAGCTAACACTAAGACTAACCTTAAGTAAAGATGAGTTCTGAAAATACACCACAACAGCCAACAGGGTATACCCCTAAGGAAAGCCTAAGAAGGAAAAAAATAATAACATTGTAACATAATGTCTTGATGCAATCTAACCAACAGGAGCATAAAAAATCCATGAAATTCTAATAAAAAGAAAGCCTCTGAAAAACACAAAGTTTGTACTTATCTTTGGATTAAAATCCAAACATCACATATGAATTCTGGGTCACTTTTGGATAAAAACGAAAGGCAATCAAACAATCACAAACAAACGTGCCAAGCATGCTTGTGTATCCTACTGATACGAATTTGTTTCATGCCGATTAATAAAACAGCTAGGATTGGAGAAACCAGGGCTTACTTGCCGCACTGCTGGCAGTAGCGCTTCTGGACGCCATCGAGCATGACCGCAGAAGCGTGCGCGCAGCGCAGACACACACGGTGCCGGCGATGGTACCCTTTCAGCTCCCGTATGTCCGCCTCACATCCAGGCACTTGGCACTTCATCTCCGCCACCGCCGCGCGGACAGCTCCTCCTCCTGCAGCTCCGGCGGCAGCACCTGCAGCTGCCGCTTTGCCACGGCGAGCAGCAGTCTTAGTCTTCTTCCGCGCGCCAGCCAGGAACTCCGTGGCCACGTCCTCCACCTCGGCAGCGGCGACCATCTCGTCCACCTCGGGGCACGCGCACGGGACCCTCCCCGCGAGGTAGTTCGGGCACACCAGCCTCGGGTCCCGCTTCCTGACGCGGCGCCCGATCCCCTGCACCCGAAGAGGGGGCGGCGGAAGCACTGGCCCCGGTTCCGGTTCCGGCTCCGGCTCCGGCTCCGGCTCCACCGGCTGCGGTAGCGGGGGCGAGGCGGGGAGCAGTGCTGCCGTGGCAGCCTCGGTGGGGTCGGCTGCTGCTATGCCGGCGGCGTCATCCCACGGGAGGGCCAGGGAGTCGTCATCCTGGACGACGAAGTCGAGGAGATTGCCCCAGTCCCAGATGGGCTCGCCGCCATCCACCGCACCGCCGCCGCCGCGGCCGGAATCGGGGGCGTCCATTTTAGCCCTAACCACCGCGCGCGTGCGCGGCAGGATCAACTCCGGCGATTTGGGAGGGAACCCCTCACGATTCCGCGGAGGCGGCGGGAAGGGAGGGGGAGGGGACTCGCGGTCGCGGGGTGGAGGGAATGGAATTGGTCCTGGCGTCCCCGTCACAGTCACAGCAGGTAGGCGGGCCGCGCTGGACGGCCGGGGCTGTCCCGCGCGTGCTCGCTGACGCGTGAGGCCACCCCAGGCCGGTGTGCGGTTGTTGGCTGCGGGTGCAGTGGGAAGGTTGGTTGATCAGCTTGGGGAATCTCGACGCCACAGCGACGTCAGTGCGGACGCTCTTGAGGCTTGTTTAGATTGCAAAAAAAAATAAACCTGGTGAATAGTACCATTTTCGTCTTATTTGACAAATATTATCCAATCGTGGACCAACTAGACTCAAAAGATTCATCTCGTGATTTCCAACTAAACTGTGTAATTAATTATTTTTTTACCTACATTTAATACTCCATGCAAGCGGTTAAAAATTGATGTGATGGAGAGAGAGTGAAAAAATTTAGAATTTAGATGGCATCTAAACAAGCCCTTGTTGTTGTTGGCGTCGGGGTGGGGCCCGTGCGGTGGATCTGACCGGCCTGGGGTCCTGACCGGAAGGCCGGCGGCCGGCGGCCGGCGGCGCTTGGTCCGTGAGGGGATGGCGATCTCCGGGTTGGGACGCAGACGGGCGGCAGGGGATGGCGCCGGCTCGGTCCTGCACTCCCGCTGGCGCGTGCCATCATGTCGACATGCGATAAGAGGACGACGTGGACCTCGTGGTCGACATCCATTTTTGCGAACCACTGTTGCTCGGTAGCCAATGGTGAGTGGGCAACTGGTCATGATTCTCTCCTTTCCTGTGGGTTTTTTTTTTGACAACGCCCTTGTTTAGTTCCCAAATTCAACCTCAAATTTTACTATGCAAAAAGAAGATTCCCCATCACATCAAAATGTCGACAAATACATGGAGTACTAAATGTAGATGAAATTTAAAACTAATTACACAGTTTTGTTGTACTTTGCGAAACGAACATTTTGAGCCTAATTAGTCAAAATTTGGACAATTTTTATCAAATACAAACGAATCGCTACAGTGCGCATTTAATGCGCACTGGAGCGTACTGTGCCGAATCGGGGGTGCCCGATTTGGGAACTGAACAAGGCCAACATCCTTTCCTGTGAGTTGACTCTGCTCCGGTGAGGAGGCTGCGAGCATTGCAGGGACAATTTAGGGCTTGCTTTTCAGCCACAGGAGGCCATGGGAGCTGTGGCGACGCCGAACCTGTGGTGGCCAAAACAAACACCATAACTGTGACAGGATTTTACACTTGAGAAACATGTGGCTGTCGCATGCAAATAACAAACCAAATAGCTGCCGTAGAGGGTGTGGCTCGCCCCATGTTAGGCGTGGCGGATGATGGCCACGAACCAAACACCCCTTAGGCTGAAGTGAGAGAAAGGGTTAGTACTCCATCTGTCAAAAAAAAAATACAAATATGCATTGGGTGTCACTTAAAGTGGTGAATGGTATTCACATTTTATGGCTCTAAATTAATTTATTATAAAAATATATTTTATAATTAATCTAATGATATTTATTTTATATCATAAATATTGATACTTTTTATCTGTAATTGGTCAAACTTAACATACTAAAACATAACACTGCTAAAATTCCATTCTTTTTAGGATGAAGGAAGTAACTCATTCCATCTAGAAAAACACATATTCTATATTTTTAAAAATTAAAGTTTGACTAGAATTATAAAAAATATTATCAATATTTAAATATGTTTAATATAAAAATATATTTTATTATTAATCTATTTTATTATTGATGTAGTGATACTTACTACGTATCATAATTGTTAATGCTTATTTTTAACTCTTAAACTTAAAGATATTGACTCTGTAAACGATGGGAGTAGCTAGTAGCCTAACACTACAGCCCTCTTTGGCACGGCTCCGACCAGCTCCGGCTCCTCTCGCGTGGCACTGTAGCGACACTGTATAGCACTGTAGCAAGGAGCCGTTTCGGATTTCGAGTTAGAAAATGAACTGAGGAGAGGAGGAGCCGGAGAAGCTGCGTTTTGCAGCTCCTCCGGTGTAACACCTCAAGTGTTTAGCTCCATAATTGCATTGCATTTGTATAAGCATAAGCATGCATCATTCATGTTATTTTATGTGGTTGCAACAAATGTGATTGTTTTTAGAATTTTGTTTGGCTCACATCATGTGATACTTGGTAGTTGGTGTAACTAAAGGGTAGGGTAGCCAATTATGTCTTACAACACCTTAGTTATACTTAGGGTCACTCATGGAGCAAGGTTTATGTTGACCAAAATCACCAAAATACCCTCCAAGGTGTGGTTGACCACCATTTAGCCCTAGGATGCTCTAGTTTGACCAATTAAAAAGTCTAGCTTGAAGACCTTGCATGGAGGAGCACCCTTAAGCAAAGTTGTAGGGAATTTTATGGGGAACAAAAGTCTCAATATGAAAATCTCATGAAACTGGCCAGAACATGCTCAAAAATGGCCCACAAGTCAGTTAGAGGGGCTGTCTCAACACTTAGAAATTTTTCTAAGTCTCCAAGTGTCCCTCCAGTTTTACTGTGGCCTACTTTAGAAGCTTGTAGTTTGCGAACCAGGCCAAACCAGCTTTCACTCATATTGACAAACTTGTAGCCCTCATGTAGCTCTACAACATTGCCAACATCACCCATACCTGGTTCTCAATGGTTTAGGAGATATAGTGTCAAGAAGTTAGGGTTTCAGTCGGTGTCATTAACTGAAAACATGTTTCAGTTTCACCGAGCACCACTTTGGGGCCATGTAGTTTCAAATCTAGGCCGAACCAGTCCAAACTCCAATTGGCAAAATCGTTGCCCTCACATAGCTCTACAAATTTGATGTTGTCATCTTGAACCGAATCGAGCTGTGTTGGAAGATAATCAGCGCCAAACTTTCACTGTCAGTCGATCACCGGTGTCACGTTGGCAGCTCGATTCAGTTTCGTCAGGGGGGAGTGGCCGACCGGCCACAGGCCCTCGCCGACGCGTGGACACGCGGTGGCGATCGTACGCCGGCTGTGGCCCCACCGGTCAGTCCACGGAGCCTTCAAGACCGCCACGACGCACCGGAGCTGCCTCCATTCCCTCTCCCTCCCTCATTCGGCTTCAACACGGAGAAACCGAGCCGCCATTGCCGCCCCCACTCCGGCGAGCTCGCGCACGCTCACCACCACACCACCGCTCACCAGATCACGTCCTCCCCTCCGCCACACCGCCCTGCACCTCCTCGACCAGCCGGTAGATTTGATTGAGCCCGAGGTGAGCTACATTGCCACCTCCGCCCGTTCCCAAAAGATCACCGGAGCTCCGCCATGTTAGGTACACCGTGGCCAGCACCACACCGTAGTTCTCCGCCTGCCCTCACTCACGTTCCCTCCTTCCTGTCACGTGTAGATGCTAGGGTAAAGATGCTACCGCCAGCATCGGGTTAGTCAGACCGAAACAAGACCGCGCACGGCCGCGCCATGGCTGCCGGCCAGGTGCTCACGCGGTCAAGCGGCTCCGCTCCATCCCCGTCTGTGTGAGTGGTCTCGAGAGGTCCGCTAGGGGTCCAGGAAGGTGGTGCACCCTTCGGTCGATCGTGCGACAGCCAGGACTCGCCGGCGTACCGCCTGGCACCATGGCCGTCCGCCATCGCCGTCGGCCTAGGTGCTACGGTGCAGCAGCTTTGGGGAAAAGGGCTGGCCTCGGTGCGATTGGGTTTGGGCAAGACGTCGGTGAACTTAGGTTGGTCGGAGGAGCCACCGGCGGCGAGAAATCGCTCGCCGGAGCTCACGGCCGCCCGCTCCCCTGTCCCCTTTCACTGACACGGGGGGTCCTCTTGTCAGCACGTCGCGCGCGGGCGGCAGCCGGGACGGGCCGCGCGCTGGCTGGGCCGCGCTGTCAAGTCGGGCCGGCCCAGCACTGTAGCGGGTTAGGGTTCAGTTTTGATTTTCTTTCATTTTGTCACAGATTTTTGTTGTTGTTTGGAAAATGTAGATCTAGGGTTTTACTTGCTCAAAAATCATGAGATAAATTTTGTTAGGATCTACATGGTGTGTAGTATTTTAGAAAAATATAAATCTGGTATGTGATGTTTAGTTTCTGGGAGAATTTAATAGATCTTTCAAATATGTTTTGAAATGAATGCAAATTTGTTAAATGTATAACTTGAGCTGTAGTATTCCAAAAATTATGAAATTTGATGGGTAGGCTAATTTATACTTTCCCTAGCTCTGGTAAAAATTTAGGTATTAATGCTTAAGTACTTTTCCAGTTATAATGCTATCTTGTTATTTTAGGAAATACTTGAATGAATTTTAGTAATTTTTCTACATGTGCAATGTTCTTATAAATTTTTGGAGAATGTCTTGGTACCCTAGAGTGTCTAAAAAAAATATGAAATCTGTTGTTTGATACTTTTCAATATGATTTATTAATTATACAAAAATCAGTCTTTTGGGCTTGTGAATTTTTTTAGGGAGTTTCTGTGAATAATTTTAGTTTAATTTTTTACAGTAGTCTCTTGTTGGGTCAGAGAGTCCCCTGTAATTTTAGCAGAATTTTAGGAGCAGTTTATATATATGTTTAAAATTCCACTTAATTAATTAAGTAAATTAAGAAATGAGTATAAATAAATGTTCTAGGTGGGCACACCTTACTTTCTGGTGTTTTGTGACCTATGTGAATATGTGGTAACATTAGTTTGGTCTTAAGGATGTTTACCACATAAATAAATATTTAATCCTTGTAATTCTAGGTTTTCTGGACAGCTGGTAGTATTTCTAGGTTTGACCTTTGATAAAGGTGGTTGCTGGAAAACTTGTAAATACCAAAGTTGTAGTAAACTTGATAAACTAGCTTGTGTCAAAATTTGGGAGTATTTGGCTTAGTAGTTTGGGAGTTATTGTTGTTTTTAGTGACAGTCCAGAATTGGCTACTCTCTGTTTAGAGAGGGAAGATTCTGGAACTTATGAAATTCGACATGGAAAACTTAGGAATTTAGAGTTGAGGTCTGAAAATGAATTGTAGTGGATTTCTTAAACTTTTCAGATTGTCTTAGATCATATCTTTTGGAGTTGGGAATCTCCAGTTATGTTAGAAACAAGTAGCTGCTGTCTAGAGTGTTTTACTGTGGTATTTTGGTGTTGGATGCGGTAACCTAAGTAATGCTACTCTTGTAATTGTTAGGTGTTAGGGCCTTAACCGAAGAGGAACATCTATATCTTAGGTTCAGTAGATTAGGTGAGTACTTCTCTACCAGAGAGGAAATTTGTACCTAATATTTGAAGTGATTTGAGTAGAGCTTTAAGAATGTGGTAATGCATTTCATTCCGAGCATACTGCATCTTTCATTATGCATCCATGAGATTTATTATGCACTCATGCAATAGGTGTTCCGGAGAGGGTAACGCTCCTCGAATTCGAGCAAGTGATTCCGGAGGAAGTCCAGAACCAACCGGAGGAGCCAACAGAACCAGTCGGCGAAGGAGACGCCGCTGAAGACTTGCCGGAGTGCCCTGACCACCGGCCTTTGACCTTTCTCAAAGGCAAGCCCCGGTGCATGCTGAACCCATCATTTTATAAATCTATCTTGAGTACTTTTAATTGTTTATTGCATTAAGTTATAGGAGTTATATGAAAACACTTGCTGTATTTTACCTGTCCTTGTCCAGATATCGTACTTAATCCTATACTAGGTTTAGGCACGTGTCAATGCTTAGCCCTGCTTAGTACGGTAGAAGTCGGGTGATTTCCGGTCATCCGCGAGATGTAGAAAGGAGTCACGAGTGGCTTTATGGCTATCGTGGATGGAACCACGCTTTAAAATGAAATTGAGACCGGGCGGGAGTTCGATAGTACAGTCGCAAGACACTTCACGTCTTGGGTGTGGAGCTATGCCCGTCTGAGTCGTTTAAGGACCGATTCGTTGTACGTCCTTGAGTCATGTTGAACGTAGTCTAACACTTAGTTGGCCGGATAAGTCGTTCCGACCGCGAAGTCGAGTAGTATGGTTCAAGCCGGGAATCGAATGGTAGATTGCATCTTAGAGGAGAGAAAGGATGTGCTTGGGGACATTGGCGTGAGACCAAAGGGGGTTAGAGTCCCTATCACCTGGCAGAGTGTCGCCCTTGGGGACGCGACATCATTTGGACCCGCGATTCCTGAACTGTACGAAAGATGACCTGAGCAGCCCTCGCTAGGCGTGACTCGGTGAGTATTAGAAATACCCCTCCAGCTGGATAGGAATTCGATTCGAATCGTCGTCGCTCTCGGTTAGTGAGCACTTGACTTGAGCAGCGGCAACGTAGATCTCATTAATTGAACAGATGGTTAAGTGAATGATACATTGTTGCCACAACTTATACCTGCTATGGATAAAATGTTAATAATTATTTGATGATACTCAAATGTATGTGTAGTACAGGTGCTAAGATAGATGACAGGTAAATGCTAAAAATAACTGCTAGTACAGGTTATAAGAGTTTCAACTACTTATGCCTTTATGCAAAATGTGGTGTCAGCTAGCCTCTTGTGTAAGCCTTGCATAATCCTTGGTGTCATTTTATTTCTGGTTTTCGACGGGTAAGTCTAGCTGAGTACATTCCAGTACTCAGGGTTTATTCCCCCCTGTTGCAGATGATATGCTCTATCAAGGCTTCTGCAAGACGTGTCTCCACCCTGCAGGTGACGAAGACTAGATCACTAGGGCGTGATCATCTTTTATGTACTTTTCTCATGCTTTTACGGGTTGTTGATCAACAAGACTGGCAGTAGTTAAACAACTTGTGTATGTTATGCTTCCGCTACTTTCCAAACTTGGTTTGTAATAATTGCAACTCCGTGGTGTAAACTTATTTCTGAACTACTTGTGAAATGTAACGTATGATGTTGTATGTTGAATGATGCGATCTTGGTTGTAAGCAAGTTGGTTTGAAATCCTTCATGGTTTTGATTGACTACCGGGGTTATATGGGCTCAAGTTCGAAAATTTGAGCGCTTCGGTACTTGTTTTTGTACTTGTGCTCTTATAATTTGGTCGGTTCTGTTACAGCTGGTATCGGAGCATAATTCAACATTGAATACATCATACGGGTAATTAAAAACAAAAGTATTTGTTTATGAAAAGGGTTAAACTATAAAAATTATTTTTATAGGTATGCCAGCGATCACATCCCTTAACCCAAATAAGGACTCTTAGGTGGCTTATTATAAAGACTAACTTGGAGGCCTTGTTTGTTTTTGTTCGTCGTCCATACGGCGTGATATTATATGGATGTCATCCACTTGGGTGGTAATGTATGGATCAATTGCCTCGACGCTCTGGTAAGTGTGAGTTGTGAGAGCATGATCACCCAACCGGCGGTCTAGGGGAGAGTAGTTTTGGTGACTTGCATAATTACATGTTCAAACCATGTAATTATGTACGCACTTAATTGTGGGCATCTATAAATCGGGTAGCTTTGATACTGAAATATATACATCAGGGGATGTGTATATGGAAAGTATTTAAATTACTGCTTTTCTTGTGTGCTTATATTGGGAAACTGTTGGGCTGAAATGAGATTTTCTGCAGGTACACTAACAGCGAAACGAGTAGACCGATAGATTCGTTTATATGAGAGAACGTATGTATGCCACCGCCTAGCGTTAGAACTTTAGGTTTCTACTAAGGTGAGAGGGCGTACGGAACGTGCATGCATCATGTTTAATTTTATCATACATGTCATTTACTTCCTCCTTAAAAATTCCAATAGTCCTGACTAAATTAAATTTCGTATCCCCTAAATGATCCTCACTTTAAGTCATATCTTGTTGATACAGATGGCACGTACTAAGAGGACCGCACGTAAGTCGACCGGAGGAAGGGCTCCTCGCCACCAGCTAGCTCCACGTGAGCCCCGCCCCGAGCCCACTGAGGTGGAAAGGCTGCGGGCTAAGTTGGCCGAAGTGACTGCTGCCAGGAATGCAGCGCGTCAGCAACTGGAGCAAGTGATCCGTGACCGTGATCAGGAAACCCTTGCAGTCCAGAGGTTGACGGTAGCAAATCGCAACTGTCAACGCATGCTGGTCCGCGTCATGAACCAGAGGGATGAAGCCTGGCACGAGGAGAACGTTCTGAGAGCTCGTCAGTTTGAGCTCGAGCAACAGTTGGAGAATGCTAAAGAATACAACGACAACCTTCATAAAGAAGTGCACCGCCTGAACAACCAGCTTAATCCCCTGCTGCCTCGAAACAACAACGCAGATGAGGACATGTATTCGGGAATCTTCATGGCTGAAGATGATGATGAAGTGGAGGTCAATGGGCCCCAAGATGCCGCACCAGAAGAAGAGCCAGAAGAAGAAGATGAAGACGAGGAGTTAGAGCCTGTTAGCGATGAGGATGGCGGGGAGATCCTTGACACCGACTCTGAGGACGGTGCTTAGAGTAGTCATCGCGTAGCTACGATGTTAGGATCGTCTTTTGTGCCCTCCCTGTGTTGGAGAAAGGCTTTGTAATAACTTGGCTTGTGGGTTGTAAGGTCGAACCCTATGTTTTCAGGATGTTTAGTTTGAACCTATTAATTTCGATCGCAATGGGATGTCTTATTGTGTTGCGTTCGATGATGGTGTCACGATTAGCACCCTTCGGTGCCGCGACGAAACCAAGGGCCTCCTATGGCGCGCGACATAAGGCTGTGCTGCTTGGCACGCGCTGGTATCGAGGTGGCTAGTCATGATCCACCATGGAACTCTACCGTTGAGAAGTCTCTTGTGGACAGTTTGAAGTAGCCTTTCTCAGTCAACTAAAATTTTGAGATCGAATCCAAGTACCATGTGAAAAGTCAAAAATCACATAGGTATTAAAGTAAACGGTTCAGTCACTGTTGTGCCTCTGTGAGTGAGCCTTTATCAAAATACATCTGGATGGATTCCCTCGCATGATTGCGTCAATTGATACACTTGAATGGATTGTGCGGTCGTGATGAATTATTGTGCCTTGATTAATTGAGAAGTCCATTTCATTAAGTCAGTTTGACATATTTGCAATAATTCGTCTACAAATTTCCCACATCGTCAGTGCTCATTAGCTATGCATTTTGCAGATGTCGTACAATCTCCGTCGGGGTCGTGGCAATGATGATGAGGAACAGCCACCCCCTCCGCCACCACCTACCCCGGCTGAGCTGATGCAGACCGTGGTCGAAGGGCAGCGCATGTTGGCTGACGCTATGCGCTAACTTGCCAATCGGGAGGCTCGTCATGGCCTCCAGGGCCCAGAACCCAATCAGTACAGTGATTTCAAAGACTTTCTTGATACTAAGCCCCCGCTCTTTAAGGAGGCGGAAGAACCACTGCAAGCCGACGACTGGTTGAACACTATTGAACAAAAGTTTCGTCTGCTTTGCTTGACCGATGAGCTAAAAACTGAATATGCTTCTCATCAGCTGCATGGTCCAGCGGGTATTTGGTGGAGCCACTATCGTTCCACACTGCCTGCAAATGTCCTGATTGCTTGGGACCAGTTCAAGGCAGCATTCCGGGGGAACTATATTCCTCCAGGTCTTATGGCAATCAAGCACACAGAATTCATGAGGCTGTCGCAGGAAAATAAAAGCTTGACTGGATATTTGCAATCTTTCAACAACCTGGCAAGGTATGCCACAGAGTTTGTGGATACCGATGCCAAGAAAATTGCTAGCTTCAAAAGGGGCCTCGGCCCAAAGCTGATGAAGACTATGGGCACTAGCAAGTGTACTACCTTCAATGATTTTATCAGTGATGCTTTGACCCAGGAGAACAATAATGCTATTTATTCTGTCTCTAAGAGCCGTAAAAGGGCCCTTGAGGCGAGTGCTTCGCAGTCTCGAACCTCAGCTGCACCTAGGTCTTCCCCTCGCCCACCTGCTCAGAATACCAAGTTCCGTCCGCCACAGAAGAAGCCGGCTGCCAAAACTGGGTTCCGCAAGGCTTATACAGTCGCTCTGCCAAAGGAAAATTCTGGTCAGAGCAGCTCTAGTGTTCCTCCCAGCAACATGCCTTGCTGGAACTGCAACAAGCCAGGCCATTGGTCCCGGAACTGTCCTTACCCTAAGAAGAATGTCAACCAAGGTGGCCGTCAGGACACGCTCATTATAATAGTATTGAGGAAATCCCATCTGGTGAGGTTGTCACTGCTGGTAAGTTCCTAGTTGACCAACATCCTGCAGTGGTACTTTTTGATTCAGGTGCTTCACATTCCTTTATCAGTCCTAAGTTTGCATCAAAGTTTGCACACAAATTGCATACTATGGAAGGTGGGGGTTATTGCATTAGTGCAGCAAGTGGGAATATTTACACGAATAAAGTAGTGGGGAATCTTAAGTTTGAGATAGAAGGGCGAAAGTATTCGCTTGCCTTAGTGGTGTTGCCGGGATTAGGCATAGATGTTATTCTAGGCATGAATTGGATGAGCCAGAATGGGGTACTCATTGATACGTCCACTCGGGTAGTTATGCTCAGAGATCCCACAGATCAAAAGGGTTTTCTAGTACAACTTCCCAGAAAAGTTGATTTGTCTGGGGAAGTTCATACTGTGCAAGCAAAGGCGTTGGCTGAAATTTCCGTAGTGAGTGAGTTTCCTGACGTTTTTCCTGATGATTTGCCGGGACTCCCTCCAGATCGGGATGTGGAATTTAAAATTGAGTTGTTGCCTGGCACGGCGCCTATCTCTAGGAGACCTTATAGGATGCCTCCGAATGAGTTAGCTGAACTTAAGGTGCAGTTGAATGAACTGTTGAAGCAAGGATTGATTTATCCTAGTTCATCTCCGTGGGGATGCCCTGCTATCTTTGTGAAGAAGAAGGATCAGACCTTGCGGATGTGTGTAGATTATAGACCTCTAAATGCAGTCACTGTCAAAAATAAGTATCCTCTGCCACGTATCGATATCTTGTTCGATCAATTGTTCAAAGCTAAAGTCTTTTCCAAGATTGATCTGAGGTCTGGGTACCATCAGATTAAAATCCGGCCTGAAGATATTCCAAAAACAGCCTTCTCGACAAGATATGACCTTTATGAGTATCTTGTTATGTCTTTTGGCCTGACAAATGCCCCCGCACACTTCATGTGCCTGATGAATTCGGTGTTTATGCCCGAATTGGACAAGTTTGTGGTGGTGTTTATTGATGACATCTTGATATATTCTGAAAATGAGGAAGAACACGCTGAACACCTACGTATTGTCCTCACCAGACTGCGTGAATATCAACTGTATGCGAAGTTCAGTAAGTGTGAATTCTGGCTTCGTGAAGTACCTTTCCTTGGGATGTGTTGTCCGATGGGGGAATTATGGTGGATCCCACCAAGGTACAGGAAGTATTGAATTGGAAGGCTCCTACTTCGGTTCATGAGGTCCGGAGTTTTCTTGGGTTGGCTGGCTATTATCGTCGCTTCATCCCGGATTTCTCAAAAATAGCCAAGCCCATGACTCGGTTGCTGCAAAAAGACACCATGTTTGTCTGGACTCCTGAGTGTGATGTGGCTTTTCACCAACTACGAACCCTCCTAACCTCGGCTCCGGTTTTGGAACAACCGGATATCGAGAAACCATTTGATGTTTATTGTGATGCCTCAGGCATAGGTTTGGGAGGTGTTTTGATGCAGGAAGGCCGAGTAATTACATATACCTCTCGACAACTTCAGAAACATGAGGTGAATTACCCAACGCATGACTTAGAACTGGCTGCAGTTGTTCATGCTTTGAAAGTATGGCGGCATTATCTGCTGGGCAATGTCTACAATATCTTTACAGACCACAAAAGCCTCAAATACATCTTCACCCAACCCGAGTTAAATATGCGTCAGAGAAGATGGCTCGAGTTGATTAAGGATTATAACCTTCAAGTACACTATCATCCTGGCAAGGCAAATGTGGTTGCGGATGCATTAAGCCGTAAGTCTCATTGCCATTCCTTAGTGGAAACTGATTTTCACCGATCTCGCCTTCTACATCCGGCAGTCTTGTACAACATCACTGTCAGTTGTACTCTTAAAAGCAGAATTATTGAGCTCCAGAAGACTGATCCTGGTGTATTCCACATAAAACGCAAGATGAAAGAAGAAGAAACTAATCATTTTAGGGTAGATGAAGAAGGTGTGCTGTGGTTTAAGGATAGGTTAGTGGTACCTAAGGACCGAGAGCTTAGAGATCAGATCCTGTCCGAAGCACATTCGTCCAAATTGTCCATCCATCCTGGTAGTAATAAGATGTATTATGATTTGAAGCCACTTTATTGGTGGACCAAGATGCGGAAGGAGATAGCTGCGTATGTTGCTAGATGCGACACCTGCTGTAGAGTTAAAACTGTGCATATGAAAGTTGGGTTACTTCAACCACTTTCTATCCCAGGCTGGAAATTGGAAGAGATAAGCATGGATTTCATTGTCGGGCTTCCTCCTACTGTCAAAAATCATAACTCCATCTGGGTGATTGTGGATCGTTTGACCAAATCACCTCACTTCATTCCAGTTAGAGTGGACTATCGTCCCACTGACTATGCTGAGTTGTACTTCAATTAGATAGTCTAGCTCCATGGGGTACCTCGTACTATCATTTCTGACCGTGGTCCCCAGTTCACTGCTCGCTTTTGGGAGCACTTGCATCACCTTCTGGGAACCAAGTTAGTGAAAAGCTCTGCTTATCACCCCCAGACGTCTGGTCAGATGGAACGAGTGAACCAAATCTTGGAAGATCTGTTGCGGGCATGCGTCATTTCATCCAAGGGTTCTTGGGAAAAATGGTTACCTCTAGCCGAATTCTCGTACAATAATAGTTACCAAGAGAGTATTAAGATGGCCCCATTCGAAGCTTTGTACGGTCGTAAGTGTAGAACTCCACTAAACTGGGTAGAAGCTGGTGAAAGAAGGTATTATGGTATTGATTTTGTTCAGGAAGCTGAGGAACAAGTCCGTACCATCCAAAAACATATGGCTACAGCCCAAGCTAGACAGAAAAGTTATGCTGATCATCGTAGAAAACCGCTCAAGTTTGAAGTTGGAGACTTCATTTATCTGAAAGTTTCTCCAATGAAGAGTATTCAACGTTTTGGTGTTAAGCGGAAACTTGCACCAAAATATGTGGGTCCTTTCCAGATCATAGGCAAGAGTGGGGCTCTTGCGTACAAAATCCAGTTACCTCCTGAAATGAGCGCCATATTCAACGTTTTCCATGTATCTCAGCTCAAAAAGTGTCTTCGAGTTCCTGAGAAACGAGTTCCTTTAGGAGATATCAGGCTTGAATCCGATCTAACCTACGAAGAAAAGCCAGTCCAAGTGATCGATACTCAGGAACGAGTGACTAGAAGCAAAGTGGTTAAGTGGTATAAAGTGATGTGGAGTAATCAGGGTAGTGAAAGTGATGCTACGTGGGAACGGGAAGATTATTTGCGAGATGGTTATAAGGAATTCTACGAAAAATGGTACGCTTTCCAAATCTCGGGACGAGATTTTTATAAGGGGGAGGGCTGTAACACCTCAAGTGTTTAGCTCCATAATTGCATTGCATTTGCATAAACATAAGCATGCATCATTCATGTTATTTTATGTAGTTGCAACAAATATG
Source organism: Saccharum spontaneum (assembly GCA_022457205.1). Classification (NCBI taxonomy): domain Eukaryota; kingdom Viridiplantae; phylum Streptophyta; class Magnoliopsida; order Poales; family Poaceae; genus Saccharum; species Saccharum spontaneum. The sequence continues at coordinate 35,147,917 of CM039612.1, forward strand.
ATTGTTTTTAGAATTTTGTTTGGCTCACATCATGTGATACTTGGTAGTTGGTGTAACTAAAGGGTAGGGTAGCCAATTATGTCTCACAACACCTTAGTTATACTTAGGGTCACTCATGGAGCAAGGTTCATGTTGACCAAAATCACCAAAATGCCCTCCAAGGTGTGGTTGACCACCATTTAGCCCTAGGATACTCTAGTTTGACCAATTAAAAAGTCTAGCTTGGAGACCTTGCATGGAGGAGCACCCTTAAGCAAAGTTGTAGGGAATTTTATGGGGAACAAAAGTCTCAATATGACCATCTCATGAAACTGGCCAGAACATGCTCAAAAATGGCCCACAAGTCAGCTAGAGGGGCTGTCTCAACACTTAGAAATTTTTCTAAGTCTCCAAGTGTCCCTCCAGTTTTACTGTGGCCTACTTTAGAAGCTTGTAGTTTGCAAACCAGACCAAACCAGCTTCCACTCATATTGACAAACTTGTAGCCCTCATGTAGCTCTACAACATTGCCAACATCACCCATACCTGGTTCTCAATGGTTTAGGAGATATAGTGTCAAGAAGTTAGGGTTTCAGTCGGTGTCATTAACTGAAAACATGTTTCAGTTTCACCGAGCACCACTTTGGGGCCATGTAGTTTCAAATCTAGGCTGAACCAGTCCAAACTCCAATTGGCAAAATCGTTGCCCTCACATAGCTCTACAAATTTGATGTTGTCATCTTGAACCGAATCGAGCTGTGTTGGAAGATAATCAGCGCCAAACTTTCACTGTCAGTCGATCACCGGTGTCACGTTGGTAGCTCGATTCAGTTTCGTCAGGGGGGAGTGGCCGACCGGCCACAGGCCCTCGCCGACGCGTGGACACGCGGTGGCGACCGTACGCCGGCCGTGGCCCCACTGGTCAGTCCACGGAGCCTTCAAGACCGCCACGACGCACCAGAGCTGCCTCCATTCCCTCTCCCTCCCTCATTCGGCTTCAACACGGAGAAACCGAGCCGCCATTGCCGCCCCCACTCCGGCGAGCTCGCGCACGCTCACCACCACACCACCGCTCACCAGATCACGTCCTCCCCTCCGCCACACCGCCCTGCACCTCCTCGACCAGCCGGTAGATTTGATTGAGCCCGAGGTGAGCTACATTGCCACCTCCGTCCGTTCCCAAAAGGTCACCGGAGCTCCGCCATGTTAGGTTCACCGTGGCCAGCACCACACCGAAGTTCTCCGCCTGCCCTCACTCACGTTCCCTCCTTCCTGTCACGTGTAGATGCTAGGGTAAAGATGCTACCGCTAGCATCGGGTTAGTCAGACCGGAACAAGACCGCGCACGGCCGCGCCATGGCTGCCGGCCAGGTGCTCACGTGGTCAAGCGGCTCCGCTCCATCCCCATCTGTGTGAGTGGTCTCGAGAGGTCCGCTAGGCGTCCAGGAAGGTGGTGCACCCTTCGGTCGATTGTGCGACGGCCAGGACTCGCCGACGTACCGCCAGGCACCACGGCCGTCCACCATCACCATCGGCCTAGGTGCTACGGTGCAGCAGCTTTGGGGAAAAGGGCTGGCCTCGGTGCGGTTGGGTTTGGGCAAGACGTCGATAAACTTTGGTTGGTCGGAGGAGCCACCGGCGGCGAGGAATCGCTCGCCGGAGCTCACGGCCGCCCGCTCCCCTGTCCCCTTTCACTGACACGGGGGGTCCTCTTGTCAGCACGCCGCGCGCGGGCGACAGCCGGGACGGGCCGCGCGCTGGCTGGGCCACGCTGTCAAGTCGGGCCGACCCAGCACTGTAGCGGGTTAGGGTTCAGTTTTGATTTTCTTTCATTTTGTCACAGATTTTTGTTGTTGTTTGGAAAATATAGATCTAGGGTTTTACTTGCTCAAAAATCATGAGATAAATTTTGTTAGGATCTACATGGTGTGTAGTATTTTAGAAAAATATAAATCTGGTATGTGATGTTTAGTTTCTGGGAGAATTTAATAGATCTTTCAAATATGTTTTGAAATGAATGCAAATTTGTTAAATGTATAACTTGAGCTGTAGTATTCCAAAAATTATGAAATTTGGTGGGTAGGCTAATTTATACTTGCCCTAGCTCTGGTAAAAATTTGGGCATTAATGCTTAAGTACTTTTCCAGTTATAATGCTATCTTGTTATTTTAGGAAATACTTGAATGAATTTTAGTAATTTTTCTACATGTGCAATGTTCTTATAAATTTTTGGAGAATGTCTTGGTACCCTAGAGTGTCTAAAAAAATATGAAATCTGTTATTTGATTCTTTTCAATATGATTTGTTAATTATACAAAAATCAGCCTTTTGGGCTTGTGAATTTTGTTTAGGGAGTTTCTGTGAATAATTTTAGTTCAAACTTTTACAGTCGTCTCTTGTTGGGTCAGAGAGTCCCCTGTAATTTTGGCAGAATTTTAGAAACAGTTTACATATATGTTTAAAATTCCACTTAATTAATTAAGTAAATTAAGAAATAAGTATAAATAAATGTTCTAGGTGGGAACACCTTACTTTCTGGTATTTTTGTGACCTATGTGAACTTATGGTAACATTAGTTTGGTCTTAAGAGATGTTTGCCACATAAATAAATATTTAATCCTTGTAATTCTAGGTTTTCTGGACAGCTGGTAGTATTTCTAAGTTTGACCTTTGATAAAGGTGGTTGCTGGAAAACTTGTAAATACCAAAGTTGTAGTAAAGTTAATGAAATAGCTTGTGTCAAAATTTGGGAGTATTTGGCTTAGTAGTTTGGGAGTTATTGCTGTTTTTAGTGACAGTCCAAAATTGGCTACTCTCTGTTTAGAGATGACAGATTCTGGAACTTATGAAATTCGACATGAAAAACTTAGGAATTTAGGGTTGAGATCTGAAAATGAATTGTAGTGCATTTCTTAAGCTTTCCAGATTGTCTTAGATCATATCTTTTGGAGTTAGGAATCTCTAGTTATGTTAGAAACAAGTAGCTGCTGTGCAGAGTGTTTTACTGTGGTATTTTGGTGTTGGATGTGGTAACCTAAGTAATGCTACTCTTGTAATTGTTAGGTGTTAGGGCCTTAACCGAAGAGGAACAGCTATATCTTAGGTTGAGTAGATTAGGTGAGTACTTCTCTACCAGAGAGGAAATTTGTACCTAATATTTGAAGTGATTTGAGTAGAGCTTTAAGAATGTGGTAATGCATTTCATTCTGAGCATACTGCATCTTTCATTATGCATCCATGAGATTTATTATGCACTCATGCAATAGGTGTTCCGGAGGGGGTAACGCTCCTTGAATTCGAGCAAGTGATTTCGGAGGAAGTCCAGAACCAACTGGAGGAGCCAACAGAACCAGTCGGCGAAGGAGACGCCGCTGAAGACTTGCCGGAGTGCCCTGACCACCGGCCTTCGACCTTTCTCAAAGGCAAGCCCTGGTGCATGCTGAACCCATCATTTTATAAATCTATCTTGAGTACTTTTAATTGTTTATTGCATTAAGTTATAGGAGTTATATGAAAACACTTGTTGTATTTTACCTGTCCTTGTCCAGATATCGTACTTAATCCTATACTAGGTTTAGGCACGTGTCAATGCTTATCTCTGCTTAGTACGGTAGAAGTCGGGTGATTTCCGGTCATCCGCGAGATGTAGAAAGGAGTCACGAGTGGCTTTATGGCTATCGTGGATGGAACCACGCTTTAAAATGAAATTGAGACCGGGCGGGAGTTCGATAGTACAGCCGCAAGACACTTCACGTCTTGGGTGTGGAGCTATGCCCGTCTGAGTCGTTTAAGGACCGATTCGTTGTACGTCCTTGAGTCATGTTGAACGCAGTTTAACACTTAGTTGGCCGGATAAGTTGTTCCGACCGCGAAGTCGAGTAGTATGGTTCAGGCCGGGAATCGAATGGTAGATTGCATCTTAGAGGAGAGAAAGGATGTGCTTGGGGACATTGGTGTGAGACCAAGGGGGGTTAGAGTCCCTATCACCTGGCAGAGTGTCGCCCTTGGGGACGCGACATCATTCGGACCCGCGATTCCTGAACTGTACGAAAGATGACCTGAGCAGCCCTCGCTAGGCGTGACTCGGTGAGTGTTAGAAATACCCGTCCAGCTGGATAGGAATTCGATTCGAATCGCCGTCGCTCCTGGTTAGTGAGCACTTGACTTGAGCAGCGGCAACGTAGATCTCATTAATTGAACAGATGGTTAAGTGAATGATACATTGTTGCCACAACTTATACCTGCTATAGATAAAATGTTAATAATTGTTTGATGATACTCAAATGTATGTGTAGTACAGGTGCTAAGATAGATGACAGGTAAATGCTAAAAATAACTGCTAGTACAGGTTATAAGAGTTTCAACTACTTATGCCTTTATGCAAAATGTGGTGTCAGCTAGCCTCTTGTGTAAGCCTTGCATAATCCTTGGTGTCATTTTATTTCTGGTTTTCGACGGGTAAGTCTAGCTGAGTACATTCCAGTACTCAGGGTTTATTCCCCCCTGTTGCAGATGATATGCTCTATCAAGGCTTCTGCAAGACGTGTCTCCACCCTGCGGGTGACGAAGACTAGATCACTAGGGCGTGATCATCTTTTATGTACTTTCCTCATGCTTTTGCGGGTTGTTGATCAACAAGACTGGCAGTAGTTAAACAACTGGTGTGTGTTATGCTTCCGCTACTTTCCAAACTTGGTTTGTAATAATTGCAACTCCGTGGTGTAAACTTATTTCCGAACTACTTGTGAAATGTAACGTATGATGTTGTATGTTGAATGATGCGATTTTGGTTGTAAGCAAGTTGGTTTGAAATCCTTCGTGGTTTCGATTAACTACCGGGGTTATATGGGCTCAAGTTCGAAAATTTGAGCGCTTCGGTGCTTGTTTTTGTACTTGTGCTCTTATAATTTTGTCGATTCTGTTACATCCGGCTCCGTGCTACAGTGCATGAACGGTACCAGAGCTGGAGCCCCTACGAGCCCTGCTAAACAGGCTCTACGTATACAATTTCTTGGCTTTGCCTCAACTCTCTCTTTGAGAAATGGTGGGAACACAGGCTATTCTCCAATTCTCAATCAGAAAATTATTTGAGCTACAGAACAAGACATCAGTAGCAAACTCATTGTATATGCCCCTATGGCATGTCATGTCTTTGCGAGATCAGTTCTGTGCTACCGAACTTCATGTGACGAAGAATAAGTCGTGGTCAACGATACATAGCAAGGCCATTGCATAGGGATGGTAGGGTAGCCTGGTACACGCAAATGGGGCATACCCTCCGTGTCCCAAGAGACTACAATTTTAATTTAAGTTTGCTATAATTCAGCTTACATTAAGTGTTGGGTACCTAAACCAGGGGTACCTAAACCCCATGACTAAAAAGAATAAACCCCTGAGGAATCCACACCACAAAACCCCTTGAAAAGACGGGGCATCCTCGACTGTGTTCCAACTCGTACGAGGCCCGCTCGACGGGACGCCTCGACCCCAGGGAAATCTCTGACTCGCACGACCCTGGATCGAGCCGGTCGACCCTCCCTCACCCACCTACTTACAGACAAGAGTCAAGGCATTTAATGCAGCCGCCAACCACTTCCTACCCACGTGGCTACAACACCGCCAGCATGGAAGCAGTACTGGTGTCAAATCGCTTTTTTACTGACCATCCCGGGATGGCGGTGAAAACCTGTCACTATACACTCCATGCGGGGTACTGTTCCATCATCGACGCCCCCTCGAGGCACAACACGACGACCGTCATATCCTAGGCTTTCCGGGGCCCGACCTTATTCATTCCCCGTCAACCCCCCTCAGATACGCCTTGACCCGGCCTCAACTAATCGTCGGTCAACAAAGGAACAACGCCTGCACATCCGCTCACCACAGGACCCAGGGTCTTTCACCATACCATCCCTAACGTCACCATGGTACCCTGGGGATGGCCGGCCATTCCTGGAGCACGTCGCTACAGCAACCTCCATAGCGCCTGTCGAACCTTCACCTTTAAGGCACCGCCCTAGGGTTTCATCGACTCCTCGCCTTCACTTGACCCTATAAAAGGGAAGGCAGGGGACCCTCCTAGGGAAGGAGAAGGACGAAAACCACAAGACACTCCTTAGCTCCTAAGATCAACATCTCAAGCAATCTACTTTTTTCCTTTTCTTGAAACTTGGGACCGCCTCTCTCTCTCACGGCTTGTAACCCCTGCGCAAGCACTTAGGTGCAAGGAAATACAAAACTCCTCCCATTGGACGTAGGGCCTTCTTTGCCCGAACCAGGATAAAATCTCGTGTATTCTCTTTGCATCACCATCCGGATTAGGGAACACGCAGCACAAATTCACTCGTCAGCTTAGGACCCTCCCGGGTCCGAACACCGATAGTTGGCGCGCCAGGTAGGGGACGCTGCGTGTCAACATCGTTTTCCCATATTTTTCCGGATGGCTGACCCCGAACGTCCACTTCCGTTGGCCACAGTGATCTGGTTTGGGAGCTTAGAGTTCATGTCTCTCGGCTACGGCTATGACATGGTCCTCCTCCCACCCAGACACCCGACCGACGGCGACCACGAGCTCTCCCAGCCAGGGGGAGTGCTGCGCCGGTACCATCGCCCTCGTCGGGCTTGTGCAGCTAGGCGACGGCATGCCCAACGCAACCACCACCATCACCTTGCAGGGGGTGACGGTGTTCCCCGATCTGGCGCCTCTTAGTCGGACGCCGACACGGATTTCCTCGCTGAGGACCTGTGTAGGATGAACTTGGCTGAGGGTAAGATACTGACGAGGCATCCCATCACCCCACCGTCCGGCGCGGCACCACCTCCAGCTGATTCAGGATTGACTGCTCTGACACCATGGACGATGCCTCCATGGGCATTCCCGTATTGGTTGAACACGGCTACCCAGGCATATGCTTCCTCTATAAGTACCAGCATGAGCGCTTATGAGGAGCTCCCCGGGCACCATCTACGTTCTGCCCTTGACCTCGTGGCATCCACACCAGCTTCCGAGTACCTAGACTCTACAGAGACCCCTGGCACGGAGCTTCATGCGATCACCTCTCTCCGCTATGACTTCACTAATCAACGGCCTCACATGCATCCGTCGTACTACTACTTTGGTGCCCCTGACTCCGACTCTGCCGACGACAGCTACGATCCGACCCACGAGTGCTTCCAAATTGATGGGGCCATCGCGTCGGGTTTAGAAGCCGAGGCTGCCGCTGGAGGGGGGAACGCCACACCACCCTACGCAGCACACCCTGGCGCATGGGGCGGACCCCAACCTTTCGAAGCAGACCAAGGAGCGCAACTCTCTCAGATTCAAGAACTGCAGGCCAAGCTCGACGAAGAGCGAGAACGTCTGCGCCTACTTCAGCAGACCCTCGAGTGGGAGCATGTGGCGCGCATGCATGGCGGAGGAGCTCAAGAGAAAGCTTGCGATGTCAATCGTCGCATCATCGAGGATCGGGTGGGCGAATTCCCGGCCTTCAACCGAGCCAGCCAGAACATCGTCGCCGCCGCCATGCTTCTCCACAACATGCCTGAACCATCTACCTCTGAGGTCCGTCAGGCCCATGATGAGATTCGAGGTCTCCTCGAGACTGCGGCCATGTAGCAGGTCGAGAGTTCCACCTTGAGGCGCCACGCGCTTGCCTCGGAGCAACCTGCGGAACCCTCCCGGCAAGAAAGGGAGGCCTCGGTCGATCCCGAGCTAACACCTCAAGGAAACAAGGCTGCCTCTGTTCGTGAACACATCGTTGATAACCGCGAGCCCCGAGATGCCCGTGACAACATCAACGAGCGCCGCAGGTGCAAATGTGGTGACGGTGCAGCTCGAGGTTACCACGAGCACCGGGGCGGGCGTTACAATAGCACCAAAGATCGCAGTCCATCACCCGTGCCACCAGGCCCTCGAGTCTTCAGCAAGACCATTCGAAACACCCAGCTTCCGTTCCGGTTCCGCCCCCCATCAACTCTCACCAAGTACAACGGCGAGACCAAACCCGAACTTTGGCTCGCTGACTTCCGCCTGGCTTGTCAGTTGGGCAGCGCCACCGACGACCAAGTCATCATCCGATAACTCCCTCTGTTCCTGTCGGACACTGCATGAGCATGGCTCGAGGATCTCCCACCTCGACAGATCCACGACCGGAACAATTTGGTGAGAGTGTTCGAAGGGAACTTCAAGAGGACCTATGTGCGCCCCGATAACTCTTGGGACCTCAGGAGTTGTAAACAGAAGCCGGACGAGTTTCTCTGTGACTATATCTGATGTTTCTCCGAACAACGCACCGAGCTTCCCAACATCACCGACTTCGACGTCATCATGGCTTTCCTCTCTGGAACCACTTGCAAAGAGCTTGTCTGGGAGTTGGGCCGCAACACCCCCACCACTGCCAACGAGTTGATGGACATCATCACCAACTATGCCACCGGCGAGGAGGCGGTTGGTGCCATCTTTGGTGGTGACCAGGACAAGGGGAAGCACAAGAACGAGGAACCCGAGAGCTCCAACCGGGGTGCCAAAAGAAACAACAACAAGAAGAAGAAGAACCAGCAGGGCAAGCGCGAAGCCACGGCTGACGACCTCGTCGCCACTGCTGACCGCAAAAAACCTCGAGGACCCCCCGACGGGGGCATTTTTGACAAAATGCTCAAAGAACCGTGTCCCTATCACAAAGGGCTCACAAACCACAACCTCGAGGACTGCCACATGTTGCGGAGATACTTTGAAAGCTTAGGCATCAAGAAAGACAACAAGAAGGAGGACCCCAAAGAAAAGGGTGATGACAAGGACGAGGGTTTTTCCGAGATCCATGACTGCTTCATGATATACGGGGGACCCTCGACGCGTCTCTCAGCGCGCCAGCGCAAGCGGGAGCGTCGAGAGGTTTTCTCCTTACACTTGGTGACCCCACTCTTCCTTGACTGGTCCGACATGGCCATCACTTTTGACCGTGATGACCATCCGGACTACGTCCCCGATCCTGGAGTCTACCCGCTCGTCGTCGATCCCATCATCGCCAACACGTGCCTCACTAAAGTACTCATGGATGGGGGGCAGCAGCCTCAACATCATCTATACCCGCACCCTTGACCTTCTGGGGATTGAGAGGACGTACCTCTGACCCAGTGTCGGGGGCTTCCATGGAGTCGTGCCGGGAAAACGAGCAGAGCCTGTCGGACGGATCGACCTGCCCGTCTACTTTGGAACCCCCCGCCAACTTCAGGAAGGAGACACTCACTTTTGAGGTGGTTGATTTCCACAGGACCTACCACGCCATCCTTGGATGTCCTTGCTACGCCAAGTTCATGGCAGTCCCCAACTACACCTACCTCAAGCTCAAGATACCGGGCCCTAAGGGTGTTATCACCGTCGGGCCCTCCTATGAGCACGCCTACGAGTGCGACGTGGAGTGCGTCGACCACAGAGAGACCATCTTAGAGTAGGCGGCCTTGGCCGCGGACCTCAACGGTTTGGCCAAGGAGATCCCCGACCCCAAACGGCACACCGATAGCTTCAAACCCGCAGAAGTCGTCAAGCTCGTACCCCTCGACCCCGCCAACCCGGACGGAAAGGCGTTGAACGTCAGCGCCACCCTCGATCCAAAATAGGAAGCAGTGCCCGTCGACTTTCTCCGCGCGAATGTCGACATATTCACATGGAGTCCCTCAGATATGCCGGGCATACCCAGGGAAGTCACCGAGCACGCCTTGGAGATCCGAGCCGGCTCCAAACCGGTGAAACAATGCTTGCGCCGCTTCGACGAGGAGAAGTGCAAGATCATCGGTGAGGAGATCCACAAACTTTTAGAGGCTAGATTCATCAAGGAAGTTCATCATCCCGAGTGGTTAGCTAATCCTGTATTAGTTAAGAAAAAGAGTGGAAAATAGAGGATGTGTGTAGACTATACCAGTTTAAATAAAGCATGTCCAAAAGTTCCCTTTTCTTTGCCACGCGTTGACCAAATCATCGATTCTACTGCGGGATGTGAAACCCTATCGTTCCTAGATGTGTATTCCAGCTACCACCAAATTAAAATAAAGGAGTCCGACTAGCTCGCGACTTCATTCATCACCCCGTTCGGCATGTATTGCTACGTTACTATGCCCTTCCACTACCAGAATCCTGATATTTCGTGAGAGGGAAAAACAGTCACGAAATACGGTTTTACTCTCACAAAAATAATGCGTGAGAGTACACTGTCACGCATCACCTCTCACGAATATAGACTCACGAAATACACATTTTCGTGAGAGTTTGCTGCCGCGAATTATTTTCATGAGAGTTCATCGTGACGGCCACTCTCATGAAAATAACGTTATCGCCAGGTTTGCATCGGTATTTTCATGACAGTTTTTTTGGGTATTTCGTGAGAGGTCACCGTCAAGAATGGATTTCATGAGAGTTTGATATTTCGTGAGAGTACACCTTCATGAATGGATTTCGTGAGAGTTCACCTTCACGAATAGATTTCATGAGAGTTTAGTATTTTGTGAGAGTTCACCGTCATGAAATAAATTTCGTGAGAGTCACCGTCATGAAATAGATTCCAATAACTCACAGGAAATATCGTATTTCATAAGAACACACAACCACGGAAATATGTTCAGACTATCACAAAAATATGTTTTCCTAGGTCAAAACCATCATGAAAAGTACCCAACAGGAGCATCTCAAACCAATTTCCAAATGCACATATCCAAATGCCAATCCAACACATATAAAATAGATTCCAAATCTCATTATATTCCAACTTCATCCAAGTTTCCAACCATTACACTAAAAGACAATATTAGTTCATAGTCCTAGCCATTCTACATAATAAGTTCTAGTGTGTGTGTGTATATATATATAGCACATATAGATACTTAAGTGTCATCCTCTTCATGGCTGCAATTTATGCTGCCTCTTCAGATACAGCATAAGTGTTCAAAGCGCTAGCATTCTCGGAGCCGAACTTATATTCCTACATGATCACAAAATGAATGAAGTTACAAAATAGGCTAAGAATCTGATTTTGCTAAATTACATTATATTTCAAGCAATAATAGATGCCGAACAGAGCAAGATTTATGACTAAATAAATTACTCAAACTGAACTGATTTCTGTATCAATGGAAGTAAGGATGACATTTGACTACATCAATGGAAATAAGTAGCCCATATTCATAAATGAACTGCTTTTCTGGAAATAATGATGACAAACTTATATCCCTACGTGACCACAAATGAGTGAAGTTATAGAATAGGCTAAGAACACGGCTGCAAGGTTGTTTAAATTTCACGATGGTCCAAGTTAACTTGCAACCAAATAGGTTCAAATTATCATGCTAATGCGAGCTAAAAAAACATACTGATATGGAGGTACTAATAGTCATAGAGAAAAAAAATAAATTTCACGATGTTGCCACTGTTCTGTATATCAGGGTGGTTGATGATCTTCCTCTCTATGACATTCTAAATGAGTTCTAGAAAGGTCACAGCCACATGGCTGTGGTAGTTAAACGAACAAAGGAAGTAGGAGCATCCACTGAAAAGCAGAGCACAACTGCAGATTATAAAATAAACCCCAAAGATGCTCATGCAGATGGTACATGCCTTTTAATTTTTTTCTAGTAAATTTTCTGCAGTGATTAAGCTTCACTCTAAAAAATGTGTGCTTCTGTGTACGCAGTACTATTCCATTAGCCTTTTGCTGATCACACGCATTTCCATGAAATGACTGTGATTTGTCTTTGGCTTTCAGGCTCATCCCCCTGTTTATTTTTGTGCAGCTATGATTTCCTGATTCCATGTTAGGAAAGCAACATGTGATGAACAAACTCCCTCAGAAAATATAACTAATCATTATTAACAACAAGAATGAAAAATAAAACACTACTTGGTTATTACGCATTCCAGTTGAAAGCATCAAGTAGAAAGCCTCAACAGACCAACGTTTCACTTGCCATCTACAACAAACTAAAAATATTTCCTACTTTCTTGACACTAAAAATACTTCATACCAGAGTGGATGTAGCCGGAGGAGGAGGAGCTCCCCGGCCGCCCAGGTCGCCGTGCCCCGCGTCGATCCGGGCTCAGGTCCCGTGCCGCCACCAGACTTCATTACAAAATATGTGTTCAAAGCGCTAGCCTTCTCAGAGCCAAACTTGTATCCCTACGCGACCACAAAATGAATGAAAAGTTACTGCTGAGAACATGCAGAGTTCAATACTGAGCTTATATGAAAAGACATCCAGAGTTCAATAGCCATTACAGATCACGATGGTACACCTAATTTCTCATTTCTTAAGGTGATAACATGCATAGTTCAGATCATTGCACAACATCTTCATATTCTTACACCGTTGTTCAGTTTCAAAGACCAATTGTAAGTATGACAGCTGAGCCTATCAATCTAGCTACAAGAGCATTCTTCTTTGGTTATAAGAAATCAAACTCACCATCAGACAACAAGGGCAAGATCATCTGAATTTGTCCCTGATGCTATGAAATACAAGGGCGAAGGTACTATGTACTGTTTACTCACAGTATAATTAGCTATCCTGTAACTGCAGGTTCTCCGGAACACAGGGATATATTGATAGCTAATTTTAAATGAACAAAGCTATAATAAAAAATATGTAATAATAGGCAGCCCAGGAAGTTGTTCGAGTAATGTATGTGGGAACTGAATAAGGGCTAATGACTCGCCATTAGATCCCTAATTTATCCTGACAGTAACAATGTCCTGCAGTGCTAATGTCTCCCTCACATATAAATGTCCAACGGGTCGTGCCGTGCCGGCACGGCACGACGTTGGGCCGGCACGGCACGGTCTGCGTCGTGCCGCCACGGGCCGTCGTGCCTGACGGGCCGTGCCGGTGGCGTGCTCGTGCCTGACCTCCGGCCCAAGGCACGGCCCGTGGGCCGTTGGGCCGGCCTGAGAGCACGGCGTGCCCTGCGTGCCGCGGGCGGCCCAAGAATTAAGGCTTCTTTCCCCACTTTTGATTCTCCATCTAGCCTTAAATTCTATTCCATATGCGCGGTCATTGATAATATTGGAAAGCTCCTTTCTTAGATCCGCCGATGTACAGTAAAGGTCGAGATACTTTTCATGGTCCGCTTCTCCATGTAAACCAATAACATGTTTGATATCAGACCTCACGGTACTGTTAGGGCCCATTTGGATACTTGGAATTAAATTTATTCTAATAATTACAATTTAGATGTAGATTAATTAAGCTAATATAGTTGTATAAGGAATATATTTATATATTTATTGTTAGGCATACAAGGGACATACTTATATATTATATTTATTGTTAGGCATACAAGGGACATATTTATATATTGTATTTCTATTGTAAGGAAGTGAGTTGAACAGTGTGCTATAAGTTGGAGAATAGAATATAGTATAGTGATCTATAGAATCCATTTCCATCTCCCAACCTATGAATGTGAGATAGGCTTATTTGCGAGCTTGAAAAAGTTATGTAATATCAAATTTCAAGTCAAATAGTCTAATCCATTAAGTAGATTTCAATTCCTCCAAAATGAAGGGATCCAAACGGCCTCTTAGTGTTTTTGCTAAACATGATTGCCGATTTCTCCTTGTTTATCTGTTGTCTCGAGCACTCCTCGTACAGGTCCAAGATGTACTACAAATGAGCAACATTACCATCCGCGAATAACAGGTGAGAAACACTAGGCATCCCGGGACAAATTTGAATCCCTTGAACCATATTTGTTGCCTCAACATGGTGGAGAAGCGCTGAAAAACCTTCTGCACAGAGAAGATACAGGTACGGGATAGAGGGTCCGCTGGCGCATGTTGAATGTCATCAGTTAACGCACCATTTACCTTGTTACTCTTATCTGTGAGCTAGCTCCAAGCTTTGAAGATTTTAGTTTTCGTTTTATCAGTAGAAAATGTAACAAGCTAGCTCATGAATGTGCTCGTCTAGTCTCCTGTAATTCCCGGTGGAGGAGTGGCTTATAACCCCACCTGGACTAAGGGAGATCATAGAGATTAATGAAGCTCCGCCTTTCCTAAAAAAATTCACTCGTGCTCTCATTAAATCACAAACACTTTTCCTATCTGATGGTCGCCTGGGATTTGTTCGTTTGGCCAGGCGACACGCGGCGCGCGCGAGCGCGATCGCTGGCAACGGTTACCGAAAATGTTGTGCGCGCCCGTTACCTTTTTCGGGTCCGGTCCAAGTTTGTTGTGCGCGCCCGTTACCGAAAATGTTGCCGGCTCCGCCTTAGATTGGAATCCGGACAGGACACTGTTCAAACTCCTAGGTCGCGCTCAGACAGAAAGGGATCAGGCGGACGGGGGGCGACCGGCGATTCCCCTGCTCCTCTTCGTGTTCGTCTTCGTCCAGGCGCAGCGGAGGTCCTCCCTCGTCGATTTGGAGGCCTACCGGAGGTCCTTCCTCTAGTATGTTCGGTCGCGGCTCCCTCTCCCTCTAGTTTGTGCTTGTTTGCTTGGAGGTTGTTCTTCTAGATCTGGGTCGAATCCATGCATGGTTGGAAGATTGGGCGGGGGATTTGTCTTTGTGATGGTTGATTGGTCGAAATGAGGGATCCGTTGCATATATGTTTTGGGATGCTATCGGTTCGTTGTTGATTTAGGCTATGGGGAGGGAATACGGAAGAGGGGACGAGGACTGGTTGCAGCGGTGGATGTGGCGCTGGGAGTGGGGATTTTGCGAAATGGGGAACTGCATGATTCATACTCTATTTTAGGCCTTTCTATTTTTTTGTTTCTATTTGGTAGATCTGGTGTCTGCATGATTTCAGACTAGTTCAAATATCTATGGTAGTTTGCTCAGACGTGCATGGCAAGTGGGAGGAGCATGTCCTGGATATGAGTATGTCCTGGAGATGAGCATGGTTCTTCATGGTAGTTGTTTGCTCTGTTGTATTGTGGATTAAGAATTGTGATGGGTGCATGTCCTGGAGAAGCATGCATTTGTAGCAGTGAGTGTGGTGTGTTTCTTGCAGACTTGGTTCATCATGGTATGGTATGGTGTTGGATTTTGGTTGTGGCTATGGTTGCTTGCTCTGACGGCAGGCATGGCGATTGGGATGGCAAAACGGGGGTGGGGCTTGCTGGCAGGGCTGTCGTGTGGCAAGCAGATGTATGGGGTGGTGGGGTTTTCATTTGTTCCATTTGTGCAGTATTTGGATCTTGCATTTGTGGTGTTTGCATTTGTTCTTGTCCATGAGCAGATTCATTTCTATGCTTCAGTTGGGAGTTGTGATTCTTATGTTGAGATGATTCACAATAGACTTGAATAAAGGTGATTTAGAGATTGCATGCTTATTGCACCCAAAATGATGATTCGTCCCAATGATTAAATGATGATTTGTGCCTTTTCTACTTTCATTGCATCAGTCCATAGTACTACTGCATCCAGTGGCGGAGCGTGAGTAATAATTAAGGGGGGGCCAAATTACCATTAAAAATTTATCAGCAAGTGGAGATGTTAGATTAGTGAGAAAGTATAGTGCAATTTATAATGACGGAACCATTACAAATTTAGTCTCGTATATAAAAACTAAAATTTGGTGCTAATATAGGAGGGCATCTGCAGCCAAACTAGAGAGAAAAGTGTATTACAAAATTCATCAATCACACAGGTTAACTGTTGTTGTTACCTTTTTTATTTCCTATCCTTAATTTCTAAAGTATCACTGAAATGCAGATTGTTTGTCACTAATATTAGAATGTTAAATGCAACTTGTTTTGTTTGTTATTTGATTGGCTGCAACTAGCAACTTGGTGATTAATTATTCTTTATGTATATATATATAGCCATGGCTGACGACTCCGGAAATGTTGAGAGTGATGATGATTTTTCTATGAGGTCTGAAGATGAGAACTCAGAATCATTGAATGTTGGTGAGGTAATTCTCTTAGTTTATTGCGTCTCTGGTTTGTTGTCTCTGTTGTTGTTTTTGCGAGCTATCATGAACTAAAGGTAGTGAGTAGTAACTCTTGTCATCATGTTCTGGACCATAATAGTTTCAGTGGATGCGGTTTGAGCAGTAACCAGTGTATAAATTCCTTCTATTGTAGGGTTTGATTGGTTATTATATTATGTCTCTGAGTTTGGTTTAAAGGACTGGTTGTGTCCTAAAACTGTTGTGGAACAGTATGTTTTGATCATGAATAAGTTGGATGTTTTTGAACTTAAAAGCTTGTGCTGAATATGGTATTTTCCGGCTAAATCTCCTAATATTTGGCTGATTATTATTCTCAGCTTGTTTGCTTGGCTCAATATTTTGTATTTGATTATGCTTTTAGGACTCAAATTGCTCAGATGATGAAATTGATCCTGTTGGAGCTGTTGAAGCTTTGAAGGGTCTTAGAGGAGTCATGTCTGGAGTATGTTCCTGAAACCTTTTGGACTGAACCGTGCATAGTTTGTTTATCTGTGTTTTGGCATATTACCTTCAGTAATGAGCACAAAGATCTTTGTCCCTTGTTGTTGTCCTGCAGTTATACTAGATTCCACTGTGTTTGTTGTGAACTAACTATTGATACTTTTTTCATGATGCTAATTCTTCTAAGAAGAGGGGTAGAGCTAGACGTACTAGAAAGGTAAATTTAGTAGCATGTCGTTTTGTTGTTTTGACACCATGCTTAGTGAAATCATGCTTAGTTTGATAACATCCAATTTTTTTTCATTGTTTCCCAGAATACTAGTCATGTTGAAGGTAAGGGCAAACGAAAATCAACTGCTGGTGCTAGTTCATATTCTAGGGCAGCAAGCAGGTGCAACAATAAGTATTTTGGAGATATAATAAGTGCATTGGATGACCATAAGAAAGACATTATCAGGGGCCATGGGTTTGGTAGGTTGTTAGATTATGATGGTTGTTCTGTTCCAAGAGGATTTGTGCAGTGGATTGCTGATCAAGTTGATGTAAATTGCCGTGACATACTTGTTGGAGGGAAAGTAATCCCTTGTAGTCCAGAATCTGTTCATCTTTGCTTGGGAATTCCATTTGGTGGTGAAGATATCAAGCAACAGTATAACGATTCTGTGAAGACCAAGTTTCTTTTAGCAATCAAAGAGAAGTCTCTGCCACTGAAAAGCACATTTGGCGACAAGTTGAAAGGCAACACATTGTCTGAAGATGACATATTTCGATATTTCATGGTTGTTGCTCTGTCTTTCTTTTTATGCCCAAACTCAAGCACTATTCCTAGTCCCAAATATCTTGGTCCTTTGCTTGATGTTTCTACTGTGAAAGACTGGGATTGGTCAAAGTTTGTCTTTGACTGGCTGTTTTCATCAATCTCAAGTTACAAGAAAAACAATAGGCAGACAATAGGTGGCTGCATATACTTTTTAGCAGTAAGTCTTGTTCCACTTGTCCTTTCTTTCCTATTTATTTATTTGTCATCTATATTTAATGTATCTTACTGTTTACTTTTTCAATGTTCTTTGTAGGCTTATTATCTGGATTTTCTGGACTTTGGGTTTGTTCGTGAGCTTCCCCCAACTCTGCCAAGAATCAAATGTTGGAAAGGATCGATGATCAAAGATTATGCTAAATATGATCGTGTCTCTGATTCTAAGTTTGGAAAACGTCCGGTAAGTATTGTTTATGCACCCTTGTTATAGTTTCTGTGTAATGGTTTATGTTTGTGTGTGTGTTTACTGGTATAAGCCTAAATCCATTTGTGTGTGTGTTAACTGACCTAAGCCTGAATCCTAAGCCAATGATAATACACATTGAAATTCAATTACAGGTTGTGTCATGAGATAGTGTGGATGTTAATTGATAAATCTGCTTGGTGGGATTCAATGGCAGGTTGAGAAGTTGTAGACTGTTTTGAAATTTTTGTTGTTTTCTTCATAAAGATTACAAATAAAAATACGAATTAAATTAATTGCTATTATTAATAATGTAAATTGCACATGATGGGACTACAATTTTAGTGTCTAGCATACGCAATTTTCGTCATAGTAGTTCCTCTTTTTATCCTCTTTGTTATTCACTCTTTTGTCATTCTGTTTGTAAGGGTCTTTTCAGGATGCTGACTTCAATACATTTTGTGTTAGGTCAAATCATTTGAGGACACTTGCTATGTAGTGGATTGTGGTTTTTTTAGAAAGACTTTGGATAAACATTGTGATTTCATCAAAGAAGAGGTTGGTGCCTTGTGTACTATGTTTATGAGCTTCTTGTATATTGAGTTTGACATGATTGATATGTTTATATTAACTTGAAATTACAGGACAAAGATGGTATGTGCGAGCTTTTTGAAGAGCACCACACTAGAGTTGGCTATAGGAATCCGGCCACACTTGTTTCGAAAGTGTTGAAGTACTTGTATGAGGCTTCATTAGCTCGTCGTGGTGCTCATGAACATGCTGAGAGTTCTGCTGGCAGAGTACCTTCTCCTGTACAAGCTAACGTTGATGATGAAGGTGTTGATGCTGTACCCCCTGAAGTTGTCTTGGATGCTAGATTCCCTGCTGGTCCAAGCGATAAAGATGTCAAAGATGTTGATCATGCTGCTGGTCCAAACGGTGAAGGAGTGGAACAAGTTCCTGCTGTTGTTTGTCCAAGTGTTAGAACTGTGGAAGAAGAAGGTGGTGCTGCTGGTAAAGATCCCAATTTTGAAGATTTTGAAGCTAAGAATGCCTCTGTTGCTAAGACTGATGAAGAAGAAGCCTCAGCAACGGAGATAATTGAATCAGATGGCATGTATGGTTCTCAGGGAACTGAGATTCTTCCTCGTAGTAGCTCATCTGCTCAAGGTACATGAAGTGTTCTGTATCATTTGTTTCATGACTAAAATTTATTTTTTGTATTGCTTGTTTGAAACTATTTAATGCATATTTGTCTTTTGCAGCTTTTGAATCTGTTGCATACTTTTTTTTAATATTTTCATGTGCAGCTTCATGTAGAAATAATAAGAAGAGGAAAAGCAACACTTCACAATCTTTGAGTCCTGACAGTGTTGGTTCTATGAGTAATCGGAAGATGAGTTTAAGGCTGTCAACAAGGCTTGCTGGATTTAGTCCCATTTCTGGACCTGGAGCTACAGTGGACAACCCTGTAATTGTTGAAGAAGCCGGTGCTCAAACTTCTAAGCGTGGAAGGAAAGGGAGGAGCAAAGCCAATGCATCTTCCCCGTCAATTGAAGAAATCACTTCGGATGTCTCACCAGGTGAATTGTTCTTTTTTGTATTTGTGTGTGATTTAATTTAGTTTGTAACACGTTTGTCGAAACACGTTTGAAGCTTTGTTATTTGTGACTTGTTGAAGCTCACACCTCTTATTTTGTCCTTGTCTTTCCATAGAAAAAAAATTGTTACTTGTCATCTGTGATAACACATCCTAAATTTTTTTTGTCATTGTACTTGTCATTTTGTGTGTGAGGGTCTCTTGTTTTCTTTGTTTTTGTCTTGTGTCCTCTTACTTTTGCTCTTGTGTCCTCTTACATATATTGCCCAACATCCTGTTACTTTTGGAGTCATCAATAAAAGTACTCTGAAATTTACAGAGGACATTGTAAATTAAACATAGGAACAGGACATGTTTTGATGCTTTATGTTTTCCTTATATTTCTTTTCATTTGCAGTGTGTCATACAAAGATTGGTGGCAAGAGGAATGAGAAGACACCTCAATCTTCAAGCCCTGCCATTGTATCCCGCAAGTCTCCACGTGGAGTGTCTAAAAAACTTGGTAGATCCCCTCTTAGTCGTGTGGATGATGGTAATGATGGAGTGAAGAATGCGCAAAGTGTTTCTATGGCTGTTCCTGGTCTTTCAAAAGTTGCAAATGCACGTGACAAGCACCATGAAGGCACAAAGGATACACCTGTAGTAGTTGAAGAAGGGCCAGTGTTGGCTTGTAAACCTACAACCAAACGTCGAAAGGTGAAAATAGAAGTGACTTTCTGTTAGTGTGTCTGTGTGTTTAGTAAATTGTAGTAAAGTAATAATCTTACCTGATTGTTAACTGCAGTCAGTTTGCATCATGTGAAGTTTGACATTTATTGTTCTTGTTCAGGTAGTTGAAGGATCTACTGGAGCTGCTGGACTGTCAATCAATAAAATTGAGAACACTTCCGGTTTGTTTGTCCTTCTCAGTCATGAAAAAATGTTAAACAAAGTCTATGATACAAACCTGACACATGTTAGAGCATCCTTACTACCTATTTCTTGATTGCACATTCATTATTAGTAGATTGCACATTTGATTTACTGCAATTATGGTATTTGTGTTGGGCAATATATGTTTTTTCTCATATATGTGAGCTTTAACATATGAATATTTGTCAACTGTAGTTTTTAATATTGTTTACCATTTTGTTTCTTGATTAAGCGGTGGCAGCACCTGTTGATAAAACTAATATGAAGAACAATGCTCCCTACTTTAATAGTCCTAGCATGCCATCGTTTAGAATATTTGAAGATGAGGATGATTTAGGAAATTATGTTGAAGATCCTAATTTGAGACGTCCTGTTGGTCCAGTATCTGGTACAGCTTGTCCTATTGATGTTGTGAAATCTGTTTATCCACATGCTGTCGCCAGTGATACGCAAGGAAAAGTGAAGTCTGTGGTACATGTTTCTGCCATTTCCTATTTTACCTTTGGTACATCACAATAGTGTATGTATATTCCTTTTATTAATTATTTATTATGTGTTGCTGCAGCTGCAAACAACCTGTACTTCAGAAGACAATCATGGTGGTAATGTAAGCCATGGAGCTATTCCTGTAAATGTATGTTTGTACCTTATTAACTCGCTAATATGTGTTTGTAAATTGTTGTTTGTTATAGCATCTGATGTTCTTTCTCTTTTTGATAGGTTCAATGTGAGACCAGTTTCTACTTTCAGTTTTGCCCTGGACCAGAAAAATGGACTTTTATTGACCAGATGAGATCTAATCCATTTGGTCGTCCCATTAATGTGAGCAATCAGGAGAGTGTTGAGTCGGAGACAAATGTCAATGTTGAAAATGTAAGCTTTGTTGGGTCAAATTTGTTTTGTCACATATCTTGTGATTTTTTCCTCTATTTTGTTGTGTTACTAATATGTTAGTGTTTCTTTGATTAGGACTTTCTGCATATGGAGTCTTTACCTTTTACAGAGACTCCTCCTGAAGATCCAGATGCTCCTGCTCCTATGCCTCTTGCTGCAGTCAGCCCTTCCGGAGAACATATTGATCTTGTAAAATTGCGTTACTAGTTTTATGAATTTGGAACAGTTGTCTTGTGAGATAACCTACTGATTTGGTTTTGTTGTATCGTTGTTATTGGAAGGACAATTGTTAGTACTTGGGACTGCTGTGAGCCATGTAGTATGGATAGTTGTAGTACTATCCATACTCTATTGTACGTTAGTGGTAGTACTGTTGTATATATTTATAATAAAGGCAACTTAGCATTTTTGATTTGCTTTTATTTGTGTGCTTGTGTGTTAGGTAGTTGGAGAATAGAATAAAATAGCATGTGGCCTGCTATTTCAATTTAACTCTTTTTTTCCGAGCAATTTTATGTTTTTTTCTGATGTTGCAGGTGGCTACACCTCTTCCATCCAATCGAGGTGGAAGTTTTGTTTGTGCCAAAAGTATGGGAAGCAATGGTTTATCAGAAGAATCTGAGTCCTTTTCGAACCAAGTCCCTTGGTGCTCTTCTAGTGCTAAGTTGGCTGTTCATCGTCCTAAGAGGACATTGATCCCAAGCAAATACAAGTTGAGCCCTTATATGATGCCTCAATCAAAGATAATAGTGTCCAGGCTTGAAGCTGACATGTATGATGTCGTTTTGAAGATGGCAGAAAATGAACATTCCAAGTGAGTTATAAATGGTTGGAACCATGTTTTTTGTGTTTTCAGAAAATGACACTTGAATGAAGTAATAATGATTTGTTTTCCTTTGTTTCAGTCTCTCTGTAATTGATTATGGGCATGTGGTTGTCAAGTTAGGTGTACTTGCAAGTTCTCTAAAGCCTCAAGGAAATGTCCATTACTTTGTGATGAATGCATTGTGTAGATTGTTATTTCATAGGAAGCACCCTAAGAAATCTTACAAACATTACTTCTTCTCTAAAGTTGGTGTAAGTGTCATTTTGCCTTTTTCCCCCTCAATTAAATGTAGTAACTATATCAATGAAATAGTATTGAGCAATCTGTTTTTGTAGGACTATTTAATTGGAAATCATGGACCTAATGATAGCAAGGAGAAGGAGCTATTTGAAAATGCAGTGAAATGCTTTAAGGGTGCTTCTCTTGCTAGGCCGTTAGTTTACAGCCAATATGTGAGTAACATCCTTTTATAATTTTTTAAGCTTGTAGCATGTATCTTGTGTGGCACTGTAGTTGTGCTAATAATCCCTTTCTTTTTCATTATGTGTTATTTTGACAGCTTTATTTCCCTATTCTATTCCAAGATCGGTGGTATGTTGTTGTTGTGTATTTGAATCGAAGATTTATTTATGTCTTGGATTCTTGTACGCTGCATTTTGGAGCTGGCTCAAATTTTGATAAAGCTGTCCGTGATGAATTTGTAAGTAGCATATTAATTCTTGTTGACCAACTGTTGTCTCTTCTTTTGGCATCAGTATTTGGTACCTGTAGAAATATTAGACTCAAATAACTATAGTGAGTTCAATTTTGAGCGTTGCTTGTCATCATATATCTCTAATTTTTGTCTCTTGCTGCTTTTAGGTAGGAAACTTGACAGCAGTTTGGAAAAAAGCTGTTAACATTGACTATGGGTTCCATGGATATGAAATTAAATATGCAGATGTACCTCAACAGACTGAGAAGTAGGTGAAATACAGTTTTTTTAGATCATTTGATTTTTTGTGTTGCTTATATTATTCTGATCTGTCTTTTTGATATCATGTTTTAGCTTTACCAATGATAGTGGTATTTTGGCAATGAAGAATCTGGAACTTTGGGACATCAATGTCTCTTTGGAGGACAAGTTTTCAGAGGCTGATACTGGGCATATTCGTATCAAGTATGTCAACGACATGATTTTCAATGAATACAATTATTCTACTGATGGTCGATCTCAAGTCATGGAATATGATGCTAAGGTAATACCAGTTGCAATTTTCTACTTTGTGTTTTATTCCTTGATGTACTCGATTGATTGTTGTTTTACTATTTTTTCCACAGGTGTATGAAAAGTACTACAAGTGATCATGGCATCCTGTGTTTTGTTTAGATGTTTTGTTTAGGTTCCTGTCTTGTATGGGATGAGAACAATTGGTTATAAATTGGTTGTAACCATAAAGTACATTGGATGATAATATTCTGATTGGATGGTTTGTTTTGTTGCTTGATGCTTGCTCTTTTTTTACCATTATTACTAGTTAAGGATCAGTTTATATAATTTTGGTAGTGAAGACTTTTTGTGCACTATGGTTCAGTTTATTAACTTTTGGTATCGATGACAAAGAGAAGCTTTGAGGGTTTGTGGAGGTCTCTCTTGTTCTTTCTAAAGATGATGGTCTGATGCACATCATTGAGGCTTGAGAGGTAACTCACTGACTGGAATTGTCACGTGATGTATGCATGAAACGTGTTAAAATCAAGTAACTTTTGCTTTGTTAGTATAACCAAGCATATATTAACTTTTGTCCTTGTCACTTGTACTCCATGTGCTACATATTTTCTATGATTCAGAGTCGCAAATCAGGATATACCTGCTAGTTATTTTGAGATGGACCGAATTGTTGCACTGATTTCCGAGCTTATGTAAACCAAACAATTTGAATATTCAGTTTCATAATTGCTGGTAGAATGTAAATTGTAATTGTCCAGCACTGCAATTCCTGTTGCGACCAAATGTAGTGTGCTTGTCTTCGTTGATGACAACAATATGACATAAACTGAAATTACAATTGCTCTATTGCTAATAAATTACATAAATAATTTTGCCACTGAAATTGCAGCTATTAGCATTCCATTTCTTGTTTTTGGTTGTCTCATTTGCCTAATCTTCCCTTGTTAATTTTGCTTGCTTGACTTTTGCACTGCTACTGTTGGTTGTCAACATCTCCTGCATCATAATATCAACAATATTAGATGAATATACATATGACACAGGCCACAAGTGTTGATGCAGTGCTAATATATACTTTTTGGCTATGTTTGTCTGTGTTACCTGATTTCCTTTTCTTTGTTTTTGAAGGCTTTGGGACTTGAGGAAGGTGCTTATTTTTGCACGTCTTGATGTTATGGCCTTCTTCCCGACAGTGTGTACATGCAAAGCTGCTTTTGGTTTTGCTTCTGAGTTCCTCAACTATTCCTATTTGCCTGGTAGGTTTTTTGGGTCTTCCTCTTTTCTTAGCATTATCAGGATCTTGTAGTACCACTGTACCATTTTGTTGTGTTGATTCTACCTGAGCCATCCCGACTGCATTATCATCATCTTCTGAAAGCAGCTCTGTATGACTATGTTGAGTAGGTTGTGTTTTATGCACGCTAACTTCTTCTGTTGTTTCATTCAGTTTTCTTTCCATTGTCTCTGCTTGTTGTAGAACATAGTTGAACGTTTCCATAGTTCTTGATCCATCTGATGCAATAGTGCTCAATTTGTTTGACAAAATGTTGTGCCTCAAAGGCCTGCTCTTCTCAATATCTAGTTGTGGTACAGCATTATGCATTTTCAATTGTTTCCTCTCCTTATTCCTCCACCTTTCAATGAAATACTTGTCATCAAGCTGAGTTATATTCAGGTTTGTCAGCACCTTGATGATATGGCAGCAGATTATGCCATCTTTTTGAAATTTGCAACATAGACAACTGTAGAGTTTGTTTGGCAAGTCCACTATGACAATGTACCTTCTTGTTCTGAACTCAAACTGCCTATGGTACTCAGATTTGACAACTGCATAAACCTTGTCTTTCTGTAGTTCCTGAGCCACATACTTTGTTGCCAATGTGATCTCCTTTTGGAACTTGAAGAAAATCTTTCTGTTGTATAGCCTTGCAGCTTGCCTTTCGAACTCATATGCTGTACTCAAATAAGGCCTTGATCTAGTTTGAAAGTCTTGTTCTTCTTGATTCTTTTCTGTTGTATCTGAGATTCTTTGGAACTCATTCATAAATCTCATAATGCTGTACCTTGGTCCGACATCCAGTTTGAACAGTGCATTTGTGCCTTCACTTCTTGCTGTAGAGTTGATGAAAGGGAAGAAATGCTCCTTGAAGTAGCATGGAACAAAATTTTTCCTATTCAACCACATTTCGCCAAGGTATTTGAAGCCACTAACATCATATGTTTGTGGCAACTTCTTGTACATGTGCTCAAATTCAGTTTCTGTCAGCGAGTTTCTTAGGATGTCAAAGAGATCATCATGGAGCTTCTTATTCTTCTCGGTTGAAAATACCCTTCCACCCTTCTCTTGTGCTTTCTTAACAATGTGGAAGAAGCAGTTGCGATGAATAGTTTCTGGTAGTATCTTTCTGATGGCAGCCTTCATTGCTAGGTCTTGATCTGTGATTATAGTTTTAGGGTGCTTCCCTTGCATACAAATGAGCATTGTCTGAAAGAGCCACTCAAAAGTTTCTGTCGTTTCATCCATGATAAAGGCGCAGCCAAAGAGGCAGTTGTCCCCATGCCCTGTAATTCCTACAATTGGTGCAAACTTGAGCGAGTACTTGTTGGTGTTGTAGGTTGTATCGAAACTGATGCAATCTCCAAACTCCTCATAGTATCTTCTACTTGTTCCATTGGACCAGAAAATGTTTTTCACTTTGTTGTTTTCATCTATGGAAAACCTGTAGAAAAACATGGGGTCTTCTGCCTGCTTCTTAGAGAACCAGTCATACACTTGCTGCATATCATTGTCTGATGTTGCCTTGTTTAACTTTGTCTTCTCATTACCTGATATGCTTCTTGTTGTATGGTGTGACATCGCCTCTTATATAAGATAGGATTGCCATTATCTTCCTGTCCGGTAGGTTGACTTTGTTGAATGTTTCAATTAGTTGCTTCTCCATTTCAGTCATCCTAATCTGTGAAAACAGCTTGTTCTTTTGATTCTTGCCTGCAAACGCATGATTATGCTCAAGATTCAATCTAGTGATTGTCCATTCTCCATTTTGTAGAGTGACAACAAGTTCAGCGGGGCACTGGGTCGGTACAAGTGTACTTGTTTTCCGTTTATTTGCCACTGGATTGGGTGTTGGTGGTGTACCAGAAATCTTCTTTTTGTTCTTTCTTGCACTTTGCACTCCTGAAGCAGCAGAGCTATGATCCCTCTTTCCTCCACCTGACATGTTGCACTTGAGTGTGACTCTTGTTACCTGGTCATAATTGGGATCTTTTTTTATCTTTGCACTTGTATGTGTGGCTTTTGAGTAACGAAAACCCCACAATAAATGCATAGTCGTTGTAGAATTTGTATGCTTCTTTCTGTGTTTTGAATTTCATGCCAAGCCGAGGAACATGTCTGCTAGCTTCCTCCTGAGACAAACGCTCAGCTGCCATAATACTCTCATTTTCAGCTTGTATAGCTCTGACCTCTTCGTCATCTTGTTCATCTGTAGGCTGTACATGTTGTTGACCCTTAGCATTTTGTTCCCCTTCTCTGGCTTGTTCTTGTTGTGGTTGTTGTTGTTGCACCATGTTTTCTTCACTGCCAAAGTGTGGTACTAGTACTGACTCAACCTCAGTAGGACCATGTTGTTGCACCATGTTGTTAAAGAGCATCCAAAAGTCTCCTTTTGGATGGTCTTGTGCTGGCTCATGCTCTGAGATTCTGCTAGTACTAATGTACATCTGGTTCTGTAGTCATAGGTAAGAAAAAATGTTTACTGTTACACATTTGAACATGTATTTGAAGAAAACAAAGTAATCTACATGTATATATAGAGAACAAGTAAATACATCTAGTGGAAATGGCTCGTTGAGCATGTCCATGTAACTTCCTGTCATTTGTGATGATAAAATATCTTCATAATTCTGATTTAAAGATTTTGCTTCAGCTATGACTTGGTTAATAAGGCTTGTATAGCTTGTTCCTCCCTGTGATAGGACATAAGTTGTTCCTCCCTGTGATGTGATGAGCTGTAAATGTTGGTATTGACAACAACAATAAAATCTTAGATTCATTGTTAGTATCAAGTTTTATTTTAAAAAAATGCACTGTGAGTTTTAGGAATCTCACTTCTTTTGTCTGTATTTCTTGTTGTCCATAGTTGTTGTAGTTCACTGGTGGTGCTGAGCTCTCCTGGTAAAGCATGGTTTGAGTGAGATGTCAAGGATATAAAGAGGATGACAAATTAGTGGAATAACAGATTGAAGATAGACAAAGTAAGTTGATTTCCTTTGTACCTCATTAGCATTCCTGACATTTTGAATATTTGACTGAAATCTGTAGAAGGTTTCAGGATTCAATTCCAAATCCTTTGTGGAAGCACTCTGGATATGATAAAGACATATGGGTTAGTTTATAAGGCTGTGTATGTTTGAATATGTGTGTTTTAAGTTATTTAAACTTAGTATTTTGAAATTTTAGAAGCTAACATTCATTTCTTCTCTTTGTTGGTCTTGTCCATAGCAGTTGTCTTGCACTAGTGTTGTTGAAATATCCTGTTCATTAGAAACAAGCCAAAAAAAAGTCAAATATCAGTAGTTGCAATTAGGAATAGTGTAAATTGCAAGTTTGTCCCACTGCAATTGTTGTCT
The DNA here is from genome assembly GCA_022457205.1 of Saccharum spontaneum. NCBI lineage: Eukaryota > Viridiplantae > Streptophyta > Magnoliopsida > Poales > Poaceae > Saccharum > Saccharum spontaneum. Next base: position 35,175,571 of record CM039612.1, read on the forward strand.
TCTTAATTTGCAATAACTATAATTTCTATTTACCTCTTGAGTATAATTGTGGTTAACAATGTTTGAATCAAAATTGTAGTAACTTCCAACATTTTCTTCCAAATCTCTTGCCAAGCTGCATATACAAAGATAAATTGATTCATGCATAATATGGTATAAAGGAAAACACATAAATTTCATGAAATGGACCTAAGTCTTTTTTCCAAACCTGCTGACAATATATGTTAGTTGTTATCTCAGACAATTGAGTAAGCTCCAGTGCACTATCTTCAGATCCAAAACCCATTTCCTCAAAGAAATCTGCATCTGATATTTCATTAACCTGCACAAATAGTTTGTGTCTAGTATTGGTGTACATTGAAATCATCCTGATCTACTTGGAATGGTTCTTATTTGGCTGTTGCCTTTTTCTGCAAATTGTTCAAATTCCACTAATGGTTTAGAAGTGCATGTTCTATAGATTTACAGTGAATTTTGTATATTGGTCATAAGCAAATATAGATTATTGTAAATTGTAAACTTTAATAATGTAAATTGCAAATACACATTACTGCAGTTGTGGTGATGAGTATATGAAATTTTGTCAATCTATGGTCCATATGCAGGAGTACTACATACATAAGGCAGGTTTAGATTTTTGATTTGTACTTATTAGTGTCCACACTGTAGTAATGTCAAAAAGCAAATAAAAGAACTAATTGTTTCCATATGTGTTCAGAGGTGGGCCTGGAGATGAACAAGGTGAAGACACTGCCCAGCAGGTTATGTATCTTGATTATAGATTCTGAGCCAAATCGTACAGATGAACAAGAACAAGACAGAAGCAAGGAACAAGAGGACATAAGCAATGTACTGGAACAAGTACAGATAAGTACCTTCTTCCTTGGTTGATGGAATTGATGTATTTTCTCCATCATGTGTGGTTGATTTTTTCGCCAGCGTCTGGATCTCCGATGGATCCAGATCTGTCTCTTTCTTGCAGCAGGGGAAAGTACTACATGCAGATGATTTGTGGATATCCGATGGATCCAGATCTGTCTCTTTCTTGCAGCAGGGGAAAGCCAGTTATGTAAAGCCCAGTTATGTAAAGCCCAGTGTGTAAAGCCCGTTGTAAAAGGCCGCATTCAGTGAAACGAACTCCAAGTATTATCGGGTTTCGGATGTTGGATCCGTTAACGTTTGCGGGCCCGGTATGCGTTTGCGGGTCACTTTACGGACCCGGTACGAAGACAGACTCACAGATACAGCACAGAAACAGAATGCGTCAGTTGGATCTCCATCCAATGGTGCTGGACGTCGCCTGGGTTTTTCCTAAAATCCAGGCGACTGGGATATAGCATGTCCCTATATTTTATGATGTCCATTATATAGCCTTACAAACAGGCCACATGCTTAAAATAATGGCAAACAAAAAAGATGCAGAAAACATGTAGGCGTGCAGGGGAGTGCAACTTGTCAAAAGAAAACCGGTCGTTCTCGCCGCAAATTCTGTACATTACACTCACAAACAGCCTGAGTTGTCACGGCTCGCCGCGCCACCGTCTGCCATCTTCAGTCGTAGGCTGTGCTGAAGAAGAGCTTGATAGCGTTGTCAGAGAGGACCTGGAGGACGCCGGAGTTGGACCGTGCGACGCACCTCGGCAGCTTGAACTGGTTCGCCGGAGCGCCGAGGGAGAGGCAGTGGTGCAGCACCTTCTGGAACGTGCCCCGTCGCAGCACCCGCAGCTCCAGTGGGCCGACGGCGCGCGTCTTTCTGGAGCTCACGTACCCGGCGTCGACGAAGCGCCGGTCCAGCTCGTCGCAGCAGCGCTGCAACACGTCGTCGTCGGCCTCGCCGCTGAGCTCCCAGAAGACGACGTAGTGGCCCGGGTCGGACGACACGTCGGCGTGGCTCGTGTAGTCCGCCACCTCCAACGACGTGTTCCGGGCAGCCAGGATCTCGGCCGCGCCATCGACGGCGAGCTGCACGTCCTTCTCGGTGTTCTTGTCGACATTGATGGACAGCGTGGGGCCGATCGCCCCACGGCTCACGAACTTGAGCTTGGGCGTCGAGTTGTAGAAGCCGGCCACCTTCACCACGTCGCCCAGACGGTACCGGTACAAGCCTGCGTGCCATTTCAACATACCTGCATATGATGCGTTGCATGGTATGTAACGAACATTCATGAACGTACCTGCGAAGGTGGTCATGACGACCTCGTAGTGGTCGCCGACGGTGACCTCCGTCAGGCCGACGGGATCCGCTTCGGCGTTGCTGGTGCCGGTATTGCCACAAGCTCCGCTGCCGTCGTTGGTCTTGAGAGGGATGAACTCGAAGTAGGCGATGTCTGGGACCACGGCGAACGTTGCCGAGTCCGGTGGCACCTCCGGCTCCACGTTGGCACCGACCATCCCCTCCGACGCGCCGTAATCCATGGCGACGAGCGGCAGGCCACCGGCGTAGTGCCGGATCTTCCTGACGTAGTGCTCCATGGACCCCGTCACGATCGTGTGCACGTACCTGGCGTTGGGCCACAGCGCCGGGACCACCCCGCGCCAGTCGCCGAGCCGGGCCTCGGCGCACCTGCGCGCCACCTCGTCGGCGAGCGCGGGGTTCGGCGGCGCGAGGAGCGTGGACACGGCCCGGCGGAGAGCCGGTTCGGTGACCCGCCCTGGCGACAGGGCGCCGTGGCGGATGTCGTGGCACAGCTCCTCCCACGCCAGCTCCAGCGTCTGGAACGCGAGCACGAGGTTGTGCCCGAACATGGCGAACACGGTCCGGACCTCGCTGGCGAAGAGCAGGCCGCAGAGCAGGTGGCAGTAGAGCGACTGCGCGAAGTCCGCGGCGGCGAAGACCACCTCGTCGGGGCTGCAGCACGGCAGCTGGATGTCGCGCACCGCGGCCTTGTACTCCTCGTTGCGGTACAGGTGGGTGGTGGCCGTGGCCGCCGTCAGGCCACCCTTGGTGGTGAACTGCCGGCTGCCGTAGACGAACTGCAGCGCCTTGCCGCCGCCCTCGACGGGGAACGCCCTGGACGACGTTGAGATCCAGATGAAAAATGAAGTGCAGTAGCTTAGCTAGCAGCTAGCAACAGGCGACCGCATGTCGTCGAGCGAACGAACTACTGCTCTACTGGATTAGACCAGAGCCAACAGAAGAAAGAGAGATCGTGCATGATCGGCCGGAAAGGATGCCGCCGGTCGGTCGTTGGAGCGTCAATCAGAAAGACGACGACGGGCGATGGGCCGGCCGTGCGCCGGCGTACGTGCTGCGTGCGTGAGTCATGCTTACGTGTCATACGTACCTGTTCCTGAAAGCCAAGGAGGTCCGGTACACATGCATCGTCAACTTGAATAGCTCGTCGTTGAAGGGCAGGTACTTGCGCTTCCCCTGCGTCGTGCCGGAGCTACGATCGACATGGATTGGCGAGGCCAAGCTTAGCAGCAGCAACACACAGTACTGAAACCGATGACGAATTAACACGAACCTGAGGGAGATGGAGGTGATGGGCTTGGCGGTGAGGACGGGGGAGGTGTCGCCGTCGGCGACGCGCGCGATGTAGGGCTCGAGGTCGTCGTGCGTGGCGAGCGGCACGCAGGCCCGGAAGGTGTCCGGGTCGGTGCGGCCGGCGAGGCCATGCCGCTGGAGGTACTCGACGGCGGCGTTCTCGTCGAGAATCCGCCGCAGCGTCTCCCGCTGGACGGTGGCGGCGTTCCGCGTCAGCCGTTCGAAATCGGCGATCACCTCCTCCTCGCCGCTGAACTCGCTGACCTTCTTCCCCGACATCATCTTGCCGCTTCAAAGTTCAAAGAGACGTTGGTACACCAGCTGATGCGTTAGCGTACACCACTTCTTTTTTTTTGGGTAAAAAAGTTGGATTTATAGAAGGACGACGGAGCAGAAGTTCATCATATATCAAGATCGATCCGTAGGTTCGACTTTCGAGTAGGTTTGACACGTCCAACCCTAGCTAGCGACTACCGTAGCGTTGTTTGCGCCGTCCATATGGAAGAAGAAACAAGAGGACTAGACCAAAAACTCCGGTCGTAAACATGCTCATGCCGGCAGTTGAAGTCTTGTGCTCCATCCTTAGGTCAAGAAAAGAAATGACCAAGTCTTGTGCTCCGTTCTTACGTCAGATATTCCTTCTATATCATCCGATGATATATTGAGAAATGTTACAGACCATTAGAAAATTTGTTGTGGACAAATATGCTATAAATAAAAGTCTTTTTCTTTTATCAATATAAATTTAGTGTTACTCTTGAGCTTTGCATGACCTAGCATTAAGAGACTCAAGATTTATACTAGTTTCAATCGTTGCTTGATGCTTACAATAGGTGTTACAAAACCGAGAAAAAAAACGAGTCTATAAAATCAAGAGAGGGTTTTAGGGAGACTGGTATCTCTAGTCTTGGGAGGAAAAAGAATCATTTGGTGCCCCTTATGTTGATGAGAGAGTAGGGTTACACAATGAGAGAAAAAAGTGTGAGAGTTTTCCATGCAGCGCGGGACTTGGGGAGTTGGGGACTAATGCACGTTGCTACTACTGCATGGCACGCTTCTTCATGGGAGGCTTTACACCTATGTCGTGTAAGATAGCAGGTGTATGGAAGCCTCCCTCAGTCAGGCTTACTAACGTGAGGAAAGTGTTTCTGTATGGCCTGACCATGCTTGAGTAGGTGGAACAGTGTGCTACAACGTCGCTACAATGTTAAGCAGGTAGAATAGTGTCACTACAGTAGTACTACGTGGCACTACAATGCAAGGGATAAAGCTGAACTGCCCATTCCTTCACAGTGTGCACCACAGTACAGAGATGACACATCATGTGCTTGTCTTGTTGCATAAGGTTTTGGCTTGCAAGCCCACTATCATAGGAAGTAGTAGGCACACTCATGTGCGTCGAGTCCTGCCAAGTGGCTAAGTTATATACAGACCGACTTAAACTTTTTATAAGTTGGAACTTTTTATAAGCTAAACTTTTTGTCCTTATGTTCTGAAATATTATGTATATACTTAATAATTGGAGGGAGCCAAATAATTCAAAATAAGCTATATATTTACTTAGCTTCTTTTCAACAGCCAATATTTATTTTAATCAACTCAATGGGCTCTAGTCAATGCAGTGCAATCATCGTGGCCTAGAATTCTTCCATCCTTTCGCGTTTTTATACATCAACTCAGTATAATAATTCATAGATATAGTAGTACCATATCGGCATATCGCGCAGATTTTCGTGTGCATGTGGCGGCCACACGTACACGACACGGGTCCGAACATAGACTTAGGGGTTCATGTGAACCTCTAGCATGTGCGTGTGTGAGTTAGGGGTGTTCATGTGAACCTCTAGCGTGTGCGTGCATGAGTTAGGGGTGGGGTCATACTCACCTTGAGTGACAAAGCCGACCAACATGTGACACTGTAGTGTTGTAGTCCCTGCTATTTTATTTCTTCTACCGTCTGTTTCAAGGAGCGAATTCTAGTATTTTTTTGCATGTCAAGCATCAGGTTCTTCATTCCGATTCATCACCATCACCTGCAGTGACAACCTGGTGGTAAAATAAAACTAGTCAGTACCAAAATCTGAAATCGGCCAAAATAGGAGACGAAGTCCAATTGCTACCAGTTAGAACTCTACCAGTTTGGCTTGCAAGTGATCTGCATAGAAGATGATACATTGGACAGTTGGATCTTGAGGTCACTATGGATGCCTAGGACTTACAAGAACCACGAATCTAATGCAATTATAAAACTGCTCAAAGTCTACAACCCACTGAATAAAAAGAAGCTAACATTCTCGGTGGCTTGCGATTTTTTTCTTGAAATGAATGGAAAATGATGTAGTTATGAGCTTGATTGGTCACATGCAGTTTTCCTGATGAGTGTGTTGAAACTTCAGTGAAGATCTGTTCTTCGATTAGTGTAGTTTCTTGGCTATAATATAGTATCCCGAAAAATAAGACTATGATAGGATCCTTGACCGCGGCTACGAAGAGCATAGGGATAGGAGATTGGAGGTCGGGGGCGAGGTTGACGACGCTGGGCCGCCATGGCTTGAGCAGGGAGGCAGCGGCGACTACCTTAGGCATGCTGGAGGAGGAGGAGAACGTGAGGGAGGCTGGGAGTCACGGTAGATGGTCCTTGAGGCCAGGCAAGAATATTTGCCTTGCTTGATTATTCAATTCCAGTTTAGAGGTATTTATCCTCTCCTAAACAATTCAGTCTAGATCCTATTTTTATGGAAATAAAAGGCAAAATATCTAAGGGCCTTGTACCCCCTTCCCTTGAGCCCAACGTGGCCGTAGCCACTAATACGAGCCCGGCGTTTATACGTGACGTCGGTCCTAACATCTCTCCCCGCCTCTTCAAACAGCTCGTCCTCGAGCTAAACGTTGGGGTAGAGGTTCTACAATTCCTGCAGCAGCTCCCAAGTGGCATCATCGGTTGGCAGACCCTGCCATTTCACTAGCACATGCCAGGCGCCGCGGCGGAGGTGGGCGCGCAGCACACGCTCTGGAGCCGGCAGAAGGTGGCCGTCCTGCACTGGTGGCACTGGTGGAGGAGTCGACGGAGGGTCTCCTTTGAAAGGCTTGAGCAGTCCCCACATGGAACATGTCGTGGAGATGGACGCCTTATGGAAGCTGAAGACGATAGGCCACCTATCCCACACGTTCCAACACATGGAAGGGCCCAGCATAGCGCAGGCCGAGCTTGCCCCTAGGCTGAGCAGTGAGTGAGAGGGGTGGTGCGGTGGAGAAGATGAAGCCACACCCAATCACCCACCACGAACTCCAGCTCGCGATGATGGTCATCGTAGTAGCACTTGGCATACTGCTGCACCTGGAGAAGATGCTTGCAGACCTCCTGAAGGAAGGCATCATGGTCACGGAGGAGTGTGTCGACCGCCTCGGTCTGAGCCGCCCCAGGAGTGTGCGGCAATAGAGGCGGTGGTGGCCGGCCATAAACCACCTGGAAGGGTGTGGTGCAAAGCGCCGAATGGAAAGAGGTGTTGTAGAAATACTCCGCCCATGAGAGCCAGTCAACCCAGGCACGCGGGCGGTCACCGGTGGCACAGCGGAGGTACATGGCGATGACCTTGTTGACGACCTCCGATTGGCCATCCATTTGGGGGTGAAAAGTCATGCTGAGGCGGAGTTGTACCCCCGCCATCTTGAAGAGATCCCGCCACATGTGACTAGTGAACACCGGGTCATGATCGCTGATGATGGAGGTGGGGAAGCCGTGGAGCTAGACGATGCCGCCGAAGAACATGCTTGCAACGGAGGCCGCCGAGTATGGGTGGCTATGGGCGATGAAGTGCACGTACTTGGAGAAGCGGTCGACGACAGTAAGGATTACAGACTTCCCATGGACCTTAGGGAGGCCCTCGATGAAGTCCATGGAGATGTCGGCCCACACCTGGGACGACACCTCAAGTGGCTGGAGGAAACCGGCCGGCTGCATGGTCGGTGTCTTGTTGCACTAGCACATGACGCAGGCGTGAACGTAGTCCTAGACAAGTGCATGATCACACGGGATGTAGAAGTCCACACGCAGGCGGTGAAGAGTCTTCTGGATCCCCTCATGGCCAACCGCATGGGCCAGCGCGAGAACCTGCCGGCGCAAATCCTGGTGCACTAGGACATAGATGCGCTTGCCATGGAGCAGGAAGCCGTCGGTGAGATGCCACGACTCTCCGAGAGACACATCCTACAGCTGCTGGCATAGGCGACCAACCTCTGCATCGGTTAGGGTGGCAGCGTGAATCACATCCAGCAGATGGAACGAAGGACCTGAAAGTGCAGACAGTTTAGCAGCGTCGGTGTCGGTGTTGGAGTCGTGGCGTGAGAGGGTGTCGATCGTCGAGTTGAGGCGCCCGGGGCGGTACTCCATGGCGAAGTCAAACTCGAACAACTTGCTAATGCACTGGTGCTGGGGAACAGTGGATAGCCACTGGTCTAGGAGAAACTTCAGACTGTAATGATCGGTGTGGATGAGGAAGCAACGACCCCAAAGGTACGACCGTCAATGCCGCACAGCCTGGGCGAGGCTGATGAGCTCGCGCTTGTAAGTCGCTAGTTTGTGGTGGTGGGCGGCGAATGGCCTAATAAAGAAGGCCAGGGGGCCCTCCCCTAGTGAAGGACAGCACCGAAGCCTACACCCGACGCGTCGTAGTCGACGACGAACTATCGGTCAAAGTCCGACATCTGCAAGACCGGTCCTGAAGAGAGGGCACGCTTGACTGCTGCGAACGTGTCCGCAACCTCAAGCATCCATTCGAAAGCCTCCTTGCGTAGGAGCT